>JAFBJW010000814.1:0-67353 GCA_016785235.1 Pseudorhombus dupliciocellatus
TCCTCATTGTCACACAACCCTAATGCCTACCTTAGATCTAGCAGTAAAAATTGAAAACCTGGGATCCCCAGGCTTAGCGCTCTACCACTGAGCTACTTGCAGATTGTTGTGTTTGGTGAAATTCGTCTTCTCATCTTCACACAACCCTCACTCCAAGCTTAGATCGAGCAGTAAAAATCCAAACCAACCGACATGCCCCAACCGGGATTCGAACCGGCGGCCCTGGGCTCCCCAGGCCTAGCGCTCTACCACTGAGCTACTTGCAGACTGTCGTGCTCGGTGAAATTCGTCTTCTCATCCTCACACAATCCTCACTCCAGCCTTAGATCGAGCAGTAAAAACTCAAACCAAACTACAAGCCACAACCGGGATTCGAACCGGCCAACCTGGGATCCCCAGGCCGAGTGCTTTACCACTGAGCTACTTGCAGACTCTCGTGCTTGGTGAAATATGCCTTCTCATCCTCACACAACCCTAATTCCAACCTTAGATCGAGCAGTAAAAATCCAAACCAACCGACAAGCCACAACCGGGATTCGAACCGGCCAACCTGGGATCCCCAGGCCGAGTGCTCTACCACTGAGCTACTTGCAGACTCTCGTGCTTGGTGAAATTCGTCTTCTCATCCTCACACAACCCTAATTCCAACCATAGATCGAGCAGTAAAAACCCAAATCAACCGACAAGCCCCAACCGGGATTCGAACCGGCGGCCCTGGGATCCCCAGGCCTCGTGCTCTACCACTGAGCTACTTGCAGACTGTCGTGCGTGGAGAAATTCGTCTTTTCATCCTCACACAACCCTCACTCCAGCCTTAGATCGCGCAGTAAAAACTCAAACCAAACGACAAGCCACAACCGGGATTTGAACCGGCCAACCTGGGATCTCCAGACTGAGTGCTTTACCACTGAGCTACTTGCAGACTCTCGTGCTTGGTGAAATACGTCTTCTCATCCTCACACAACCATATTCCAACCTGAGATCGAACAGTAAAAACCCAAACCAAACGACAAGTCACAACCGGGATTCGAACCGGCCAACATCGGCTCTCCAGGCCGAGTGCTCTACCACTGAGCTACTTGCAGACTCTCGTGCTTGGTGAAATTCGTCTTCTCATCCTCACACAACCCTAATTACAACCTTAGATCGAGCAGTAAAAACCCAAATCAACCGTCAAGCCACAACCGGGATTCGAACCGGCCAATCTGGGATCCCCAGGCCGAGTGCTCTACCACTGAGCTACTTGCAGACTCTCGTGCTTGGTGAAATTCGTCTTCTCATCCTCACACAACCCTAATTCCAACCATAGATCGAGCAGTAAAAACCCAAATCAACCAACAAGCCACAACCGGGATTTGAACCGGCCAACCTAGGATCCCCAGGCCGAGTGCTCTACCACTGAGCTACTTGCAGACTCTCGTGCTTGGTGAAATTCGTCTTCTCATCCTCACACAACCCTAATTACAACCTTAGATCGAGCAGTAAAAACCCAAATCAACCGTCAAGCCACAACCGGGATTTGAACCGGCCAACCTGGGATTCCCAGCGCTAGTGCTCTACCACTGAGCTACTTGCAGACGCTCGTGCTTGGTGAAATACATCTTCTCATCCTCACACAACCCTTATTCCAACCTTAGATCTAGCAGTAAAAATCCTAACTAACCGACCGACCGACAATCCACAACTTTTGAACCCACCAACCTGAGACCGTTGATTTAAAGTTTTCTCAATGTAAGAATTGGCCCAGATACTTGGATTTAGATATTTAAAGTAAAGGTGATTGTTTCTGTTGTACATGTTTTACTTATTTGTTCAAATGTTTCCATAGAATATAAAAGTCGAGCTGCAGGGTCAAACTGACCCAAATTGTCTTTTTTTTTTTGGTTTCATTTTTTCTTCCACAAGTCTCCAGTGAGAACATTATCTTTGAAACTATCAGAAATAAAGGTCTGAAGACGCTGACGACATCTTTCTCATGATGAAATCACCCGACATAGCTCAACAGTTTTTGACCCACTTTCTTTCCCGAAGCGAGCAGCGAACGCTCGCCCTCCTCCGCGTGGCGGTCAGCGTTGACAGATGTGACAGAAACCAGGAAGCGCCGCAATTATGAAAACTGCGACTGGTGATAAAACCCCCGAGTGCATCATGCTCACATTATCCTGTTCAATCACGGAGAACCCTGGAGAGCCGCAGTTTTCTCTGTGTTAATGAGCAGCGTTATCTAGATCTCTATTATTTCAAATAAATGTCCGATCAGGGTTTGCTTTATTACCCAGGGTCACCCCTTGTGAGCTAAGTAGCTGTTGGCAAAGCAGTCTGGGCAATAATATGCTTCAACAGTCCTTTTAATTATGTTTTGGTTAATTAAGTCTCCTCATTGGGTTGCATCTGTTGGGCTCATTAAGGCAAAAGCAGAATATCTGTTCACACTTGTTAAGTTGTTGAACATGTTTGAGTGAATATATAAAAAACAGGAGGATGTAGGATTACAAATCATCTTTGGCAGGAAGGTTCAGAGATTTTTTTTTTTTAGAAAGTGCAAAAGTGGAAACTGACGCCCTGATTGTGAACTCTGGCTTCAGAATAATGTTCATGAATATTTCATGGATGTTCTTCCAGGTTTAAATACATCGTTTTGCACACCCACGTTCAGACTCTGTTTGTGCTGATGATGACCTGAAAATCCAGTTCTCACTGGAAACCTGAACTTTATAAACACTGCAGAGCTTCAGAGGCGAGGCGGAGGCCCGTAACTGGGGCGTCCAGCCGTCTTAATGGTTTCAAGGAGACAGCGCTTTAAACATTGGTCGTCAATGAGCGGCTGCAGTCTGAACAGACTCCTTTCAGACTCATAAATGAATTGATAAGAATTTGCTGGTCAAACGTTAACGTCTTCTCCGTCAGAGTTGGAGACACTGACTCACACGCTCGCCACCTTCTGAAATCTATTTCCGGGTGTCTCTGTCTATAAGTGTGTTTGGCTGATGGTCGGTCCAGATGTAGCCGTCCCTCCCCCGATCCATTAGAGTCACAGCACCCGTCTGTGCACGTCCCCCGTCCTCCCACATCTTTAGACCTGCCACTACGTTTGAGTGAGGAAAGAGGCTCGCTGTGACAGCAGCTGAAAACAGAATGAAAGGTGTGTGTGTGTGTGTGTGTGTGTGTGTGTGTGTGCAGTATTCTCGGCTGAATGCGATGCGTTTGTGCTGCCTGCTTTTAGTTTTGGAAATATAAAACCTTGAATGGCCTCATTTTCCGGCAGTTCAGCGTTTGTATTGGATCCAGTCTGAAGCAGTCCACTTGAACTAACGTCCTCCTGTAAGATTTGAATGTTGCTGTTATGAAACATCTTACTGTTATCAGAGGTACATTTTACCAGCCAGGGAAACCACACAGACACATCCAGCGCTGGGTATTTCTGTCTTTATAGAAGTAAAGGGATCGAACGTGCTCTTGTTGGAAATAAAAGAGTCCTTATAGTATAATCTGGTTTATATCATAAAGCTACTGCTCAATCATTCTCTAGGAAAATGTTTAACCTGGATGTGATTTGAGTTTTTATAATACTGCATGTAAATATTGAAATTCAGAGAGCACAGAGCCACAGAGCATCACTTCTGTCACATTTTCTGAAGGTGACGCTGCACAAAACAAATAGAGGACCTGGACAAATTAAAGCTGGGACACAGTCTGAGACACTGGAAGAGCAGAGCAGCCATTTGCATCATGCACATGACGGCAGAGGCTGATGTGGGACGGTGTTTCATGTGCAGAGGAAATGGAAGTGGTTCAGATGTGTGGATATTCTGTGGCTGCAGGAGTTAATTTTCTGCACAGCTGAGCACTGAAAGCAAGAAAAACAACTGTGTGCTGCGGCCGTTGCAGCACAGCTGCAGGACGCTGCGGCGGCCGCCTGACAGCCTCCTCCCCGCATCCTCCCGCCCGGAGCAGGTTTCTGCTGCGCTTCTCCCAGGACCGAGACGTCGTGTCAGCCGAGGTCAGGGAGGGAAGCTGACCGATGTATTGACATGTGTTCGTGCTCCTGCTCAGTAACGCTCCCATTAAATGAACCAAGCTGTGAAGGTTTTAACAGACCAGGGTGACATCATGACCTCCCATTTTCCTCAGATTTTCTGTCTCGTGTGATTTGTATCCGTTCGGTTGAACGGTGTTTCTAATGTTATTTTATTATTACATAACAGTGTTACTAAAGAAGTAGTTATTACGCAGGTGTTGGTGTAAATGATCCCCTGGATGAGAATTCCATCAATGAGCTGCGCAGAGACGAATCCAGCCTCTGCACGCAGCTCTTTTACACCGAGCAGAGATTCTGCTTGAAAAAGGGTGAAAAAAAGGATCAGAGGAAATCTGATGAGACGTCGGGAATGTCGCAGGAGGAGAATGTGCATCATCAAATGAGTGGTGGCTGTTCAGCCGCAGTTAAAAGCTCCCGGATTTGTCCTCCAGCGTGTTTATATCTCTGAGTTTGACTGAAGGGGACAGACAGCTAATGAAACACCTCAGACTTGAGAGCATGTTTGCCGGTGTCTCACTCTCCTTGTGTCGCTTGATTGGCTGTGAGACGGAGGACTTACAGTCGAGTATTGGAAATCACTGCCGCTGTAAACAGCTCCTGATGGGAAACAGAGAGGAGCTGAAGTGTCCTCTGCAGAAAGTTCTCGACATCATTCTTTCTGAATCCCAGCTATTTTAACTCTCCACTGGCCGCAGGCCTCTCACAGGAAGACTGAAGTCCCGAGCTTCATCCTTAAGGAACGAGCTGTAGTGGTATTTCAGTGACGATGAAGAGGATCTTGTCAAAGCCTCACCATCAATTTAACAGCGCGGAGCCAACGATGACTATTTTAATTAGGACGTAATCCCGACTGCATTAAAGTGTTTTTAATTGTGTCTATAAACGCCTGTAACAAGCTCTCCTGCCGTCCCCAAACAAGTGTCCTCTGCAGAGATAATTACCACCGTGACAGAGCGAAAGTTATTTTCCATTTAATTATTCCACTCCCCTCTCGGCCTCATTATCATCAAACTCATTCAGAAACATTTCTGAGGCCGGGCGCTACAAGTCATCTGTTCGTTAAATACTTTCCCTGACCGAGTGGATGTCTGTACTCAGGCCAGACCTCAGGCATCTTCACATCATGACAGAGACTATTTGTATTTGAAAATACTCCCATGACCTGAGCACATATTTCCTCGCCCTTTGACCTCCAACACCAGCGCTTTGTGCCTAGCAAACTTGAACGCAGCCCCAGTTACAGCTGCTTTTACTGGTTATAGAAACCATCTGTCACTCACAGATTTCTTCAGTCACAGTTAAACATCATCTTTCTCTCAACAGCAGCTCAGCCTCCAGGCAACAAAGAACTGACTGAGGGTTGTAAACTGCCCAGGAGCGACGACGACGGTGTAGATTATAACTTAATCCCAGTTGCATTAAACAGTTTTTAGTCGCCACTAACAAGCTGCTCCACCACTCTCCGCCGCTCTATGATCCCGTAACGTTAACGTGTCGTCGTGAACCTGTTGGTTGGAAATGCTCAGCTGTCTGCTGCGTTATTCATGACCACCTGTCCCGCTCAGCTGTGCATTGTAATTGGCTGCGACCCTTAAGTGTCCTCCGTGGACCCGCGTGGCATCGACTCCCACTTAGTCCTGAGCTGTGGTTATTTATCGGTGCGAGCCGACCACCGGCCCCATTAACGAGCTTCAGTCGTGTTGAATTAAAACGCCTAACTGCCCGGGAACACGTGCCAACAGGAAGGGATTTTCAAACGTCTCGCGCTTGTTCTTCTTCTGTGATTTTATTTTGGCGAGGCAGAAGAAACACACCGCTGTCAAGGTCTCGTATCCTGTTCAGATGTCCCCGTCTCTGTTTATCCTGAGAGGAGCTGAAAGCCTCAGACATTTATTCCTCTGGAACTAGTTCAGGGCTCTCGCTCCGTTCACCTTTATTGCGGCTGAAATGAAAGAAGCCCGTGAACATTAAGTGGCTGCTGCTGAACCTGTGGGTTTATCCGCGGCTCCCCGGTGTCCTGTCGATCATCAGTATTGATAAATCCTGAACGAGGCAGAGCGGGATGTGTGTGTCGGTAAATATCATATGTTCTAGGGAAAATGCCATCCACACGGGGGGGATTTTATTTCAGAGATTAAACAGATATCCCACAGAAAAACAAATCCATATCTGTTTGACGTGCTCGTGCAGCGGAGGCCTGGCTGCAGCGCGCGTTTGATGAACGACGGCGTGTTAATGCGGGGGAACGCACAAACGCACTGTTTCCTGCTGGGACTGCGGAGAAAACGCCAATCTGCCCGCTCGCGCTCATTTGCATCTCCTTCCTTTTCCTCTGCTGCGTTCGGACCCCGGTCAGAGACGCGGCGAAGCAGAACGCCAGAGCTGCACGTGCCCTTCTGCTCTTATATGTTTTCCATTACGTGCTGCAGGAAGTCGTTATTTGCTCAGCGTGATGGAATCTGCTCGTTTTATAGATTTATCCTTTTTTTCCCCCCAAGGTTAAAGATGACCAGTCGCATTGGGTGGTTGGAATGAAATGTGGGAACTATCGAATGACCTGTTATCGAAATCTGATGCTCATGATCCTTCATATATATATTTATGAATTATTTATTTCTCACCTGTATTTACTGCTAAGTAGCAACTATTAGCATGCTAACACTGTCCAAGAAGATAAATATGTGTTTGTGCACCTGTGGGCTCCTCTTGCTCTGACAGGAATGTTGATGAGACACCTGAAGCTGTTTATTTCTTTCACTCGTCTTGGGGATTGAAAAACGATAGATTTTTTTTTTTTAAAGGCTGTTCTTAATTTCAGCGATACTAAAGATCGGGCTGGAACTGCAGTCATCTGCCGGGGCAAAAAAAAAAAAGCAGGTTTTAAAGGTTAGTATTTTAAAAAAGAGGAAGGACGACAGAGGTGATGGCTCAGGCTCGGAGTTTCTGTGGGACACAGGATTTCAGCATTTACTATCATCGTCATCATTGGAGACATCAGCAGCCACGCGGCCCACAGAGATCAGGCCGGCGTCCTCTGAAAGACACGCCCCTTCAAGCTTGACACAGGCAGAATTCTTGCGTCTTGTTGTTAAAGCCATCTGCATGCTTGTGATTGTCTGGAATATATTAATGAGCAAGAATCTTAATCAGTTGGAAAAGCTTGTGTGGAAACATCCGACTCCGTTCCAGTTATTCCAAGAATTGTGTTTTTATAGTCTGAGGTCCTTGAACAGTTCACAAATTCTTGACTGTGTTTTCCATGAATGCAAGCAACTGCACTCGTTAGTCATGCGACAGATTTTCCTCCTCACCCCCGGTTACGTGGGAGGAACTTCTCCGCCGCCGCCGTCTTGAGATCTTCCCACACAAACAAACCTTCCTGAAAACAAAGGCAAACGCACACTTCTGTTCCCGGTTTAGTGGCGTGTACAGCATTCAGACGTGGAAACGCTGCAGCTCCGTTATTTATGCCTCCTGGCTGCAGATGGCGGCAGCGGCGTTGGTCCGAGGGCAGAGAGGCATTCTGGGTAAAGAGCCCACCCGCTGGCAGAGGTCACCGCCTGACCCCTAACGTGCGGTCATTTTCAGATGGGAGTGCCAATGTGCCGTTAGAGGGCGGCGTCCTTCGGCGCCACGCTGTGTCCTCCGCTCCAGCAGCTGCAGGGTTTGGACGGTCGCAGTCGTCCACTGCAGACACGAGTTTACTGAGAGGATAGCAGCATATTTCTCCTGCGCCACTCAAATGTAGTAGTTTTCATATCACATATTATAAAGTCTAATTTAAAAGAATTTATTTTCCAGCCCAAATCCAGAAAACGAGAAAATGAGGCGTTTAGTCCGGCTGCTCGTGAAAGAACCCATTTGGCCTAATTTACATCATTATCATTCAAACACTGACTCTGGAACTGTTTTAACTGCTCTGATCTTTGGGCTTCCAGCCGGAGCGCTGATAATAACTTAAAATTGCGTCATTTAAAAACCTCGGACACTTTTCCGATGGCTGCGGGCGGTGGCTTCACCCAAACTCGGAGGTGCATCGACGCGTCTGCCGGCGGAGGAGCGGTGTCATCGATTGGGAGAATTAGCGGCGTCCGTCTGCTACGATCACAGTTTTCACACCGTTTAGAACAAATGGAGCTCTGTTATTCTTCAGGTGATTACGTGTGAAGACTGCTGGAGGAATCAAAACATTCATTCGAACAATAGGAGACAGAGGAAAACGAGAAAAGAGACAGTGTCCTGTACAGTTTCTCAAATAGCAAACAAAACATATGGAATCCCCTCGTCCCAATCCTTACCAGCATCACAGCAGTACTTTTCAACATAGCCTTCAACGTCTGATGCCAGCGCTCCAGCGCCCCCTGGCTTTTGGGGTGGTAGGCACTGGAAACCTGGTGGGAGATTTGAAGAGTACGTAAAACCTGGACAAACAATCGAGACATAAAATTAGTACCCTGATCAGCCTGCACCACTTTGGGTAATCCAAATGTGGAAAAGAACTTAATTAAAGCTGCTGTTAGAGCTTTAGTAGTGATCTTACGCATTGGGATGGCCTCAGGATAGCGAGTAGCAGCACACATAGTGGTCAGCACAAACTGATGTCCTGACTTAGATTTGTCCTGTCTCTGAGCAGCTTTTAAGTTGGCGCTGGATACTGGAATTGACAACTCATTAGAATGCTTGAAAACATCAGGTTGGGCCAGGTCTGGTTCTTTCACTGGCCTCTGGGAAGGCAACTCAGGTTCGTCAGCACCAAGTATAGAACTAAACATGGAATCTTCCAAGTCACATGCATCACCATATTTCCTGACTGGGGCACGTGTGGCCACACAGGCAGGGAAACAAGTGGGAAACTCCTTCCTCAGGTTGTCAGGAGGAGTGACCACCTCCAACACTGGTTTCATTCCCCAGGATAAAATCAATACCTGCAGGAAGAACAGACTGTACTGCAACTTTAAAGTGGCCAGTAATCAGATTGGACTGCAAATGAACAAAATGCAGTGGCGTTGGTACATGACCCATCTCAATACCTTGGAGCAACACACTGTAACACAGTAAGACTCAAACTAAGACTAAACTCTGGCTCATCAGACCGCAGGTCGGAGAGAAGCTTAGGCTTAGCCGCTGTGGGCTGCACCAGCATTGATGTTTTACCTGAGGGGTCGGGGCAGATGACTGCACAGATCGCTTGCACAGATTTGTATGTAGCCTGGGGGAAAAATCACTTAAACTATGTGGGGTGTGGTGTAAACATTTAAATGTCCATGCATGAGGACAGTTAACAATAATATTAATTAACAAAAAAATTATGGTAAGGATATTTACAACAATGTCAACATAAACCAAACAGGAAAGGAATCACAAAACCATTTCCAGGTAACAGCTTCTTGGGTCAGGAGAGGGGGCAGGGAGAAGGACCTCGTGGTGGTGCTAACAAAAACACACAAGCCCTAGCTTCCCTGCCGCTGATCCCGACTTCTACTCTCTTCTACAGACACAGTCACTATCCTAACTAACCTGCCGGAACCTTACCTACCTGCTACATAGGAAACATGCACCACACACACATTCTTCCTAGTGTGTTTAGACGTGCAGGATGTAAACCCCAGGGTATCTTACCTAGCCCTTCTCCCCTGAAAAAGACAGGCAGAAACAGGTGAGGAACACAACACACAATTAAGGCACAGGTTAGAAATGAAATCACACAGCACTTCAACATACCACCCCTCTCCTTCCCTCCAACACAGAAAATGGCAAACTGAATAGGGTACAGGGCAGCACCTGATTGGGGGGGGTGAGGCCGAGCAGAGGATCATGGGAATAATGGCTGTAGTGGCTGTTGAGAGACACCTGATGGAGGCAGAGAAGGAAAAGAGACACAACACACAAACAAACATCTTTTCAACAGCGTGTCATGTTCCTCACCTCCTCTCTGCGCCTGGATATTTTCTCACTTTGAGTAAATAAAAACAAAAGCAATGTGTCCTGGAGGAGGTGGAGTAAATAACAGCCACTCAGAGACGTTCAATACAGCAGATATGGGGGGGGGGGTAGAGGAGGCGAGTTTGATTAACGAGCGAGCGTCAAAGGACGAGCAGGGGTTGGATTGATCTGCGGTCACGCCAGCCTCCCTGACACTGTCTCTCTGAACGAGTGCGTCAGTGTCCATGATGATGGAGCCATTAGGGCGAGTTAGACGTCTGTCTTTCCACCGGGGGGGGGGGGGGGGGGGGGGGGGGGGGGGGGGGGGGGTTTAAACACCGGCTTTGTCCTCTCACCAGCAGAGAGCACCAGTAAATGATCGACGCTCCTCGTTCAACCTTTCCAGGAATCGGGTCGAAGCGGCTCAGAGAATTCAGCCCTATTGTCCCCTGGTGGGAAAAAGCAATTACACATCATGAGCTAAGACTAGAGAGCACAAACGTCCACAAAAAAACCCCTGGATCCAAACATTGGTTCAGATCCAACCCCAGAATGTAATGAGTTCTTTCTTGGCCCGTCTCTCTTCCCTCCACCAAGTCCATCCAGTTGTTTTTGGTGCTCTGAAGCTGAAGATGAAGCGAACGGGTCACAACCTGATTTCTGTTGATAAGAGCTGTTGACTCTGTGTCATCTGCTGAATAAATGCTGAACTGCTGAACTCCGATCAGCGCACGACGATAAATGGCGAGAGCGGAGCGGCAGAAATGGAAAAAGATGGAGGAGCTGCGCGGCTGTAGTTACCGCTGCATCAGAGAATCAGCAAATCGCTCGGCCCTGCAGCGATGAGCGTGCACGTGGTCCGGGACATTTATTTAAACGCAGATCCGGAGAGTGAGAGATGGATTGGGGAACGGGGAGGATTAGCAGAGATAGCTCGGGCGGAGCATTGTGGATGCTGTCCTCCGTCTAATCCGTGTGATTGATGACTTGGCTCCATTAGGTCTCTGTGTTGGCGGCCTTGTCAATTACTCATTAATCCCTCTAAGTGTTTACTTCATTTCAGGCCGCACTGCTGCCGCACGTTGAACAAATGTGCACGTGTGCTGAAGACCGTGGACTGTGCTGCTGCAGAAGGTCCTCTGGGGCGTGTTCCTGTCTCTGTCCCCGCCCGCTACATGTGAAACAAAGCGTCTGATGTCATAGGTCATCTCCGTCATATTTTGTACGTAATGAGTTTCGGGATGCAAATGTGATGACATCGATCAAGGCTGAGAAGCAGGAGAGTGACGTTCAGAATAACTGCATCTGAAAGAAGTCGTGAATAATCTGCCTCTGTCTGTCTGAGAGACAACATGGAGTCTCTGCGCCTGTTTAATATCAAACTTGAGAGCATGTAAATAAATAATGGCGAAGCAAAGACAGCTGAATCCTATTTGTCCTTTCAGGAGACAACAGACTGTCCACTGTCCACGATGATGAAGGGTCAGCTGTCCTCATGCATCTGTAGAGGAACTAGACAGTGACAAGAACAATGTATTAATGGGACAGAAGAGACTGGAATTATGGGTAAAACTGAATAAAAGACACTTCCTCTAATATTTCAAAAACATCTCTGGTGATATTCTGTTGTCACCTTTGACCTCTAGCTTCCCTCTGGAAACTATAGCTAATAATATAACGCAGAGCAGA
Source organism: Pseudorhombus dupliciocellatus (assembly GCA_016785235.1). NCBI lineage: Eukaryota > Metazoa > Chordata > Actinopteri > Pleuronectiformes > Paralichthyidae > Pseudorhombus > Pseudorhombus dupliciocellatus. The sequence continues at coordinate 11,651 of JAFBJW010000814.1, forward strand.
CGTACAGGGCTAGGACACGCCCACCTGGCCTCTCTGATTGGTCGACAGTGTGACGGATTCACGCAAACTGATCCCGCTTCCGTTCCCGAGCCATCAAACGCGTTCGGTTTCAGCTCGCAGTGTCGCAGTGCAATGGTCCAATCAGTCATTTTAATCTCCCGCAGAATCGCTGGTTTGTGCTTGTTTGTTTTTGTTTTATGCTCATTACCGACAAGATAATGTTCCTTTGCTCTATTGTTCACAAAAAACACAGATGGCACCGAAAGTTATGATCCTCGTCCTCGAGCTTGATTTTACTGCGCCGCACTGTTTTTTTTTTTTTTTTACTGCAGCCAGAAAATCACAAGTTTGAGCGGAAAGTGTGGCCAACCCCCATAAACCAGAGTCATCATGGAGGAAATGTAAATCAGGCAGGAATCAGATCTCATATGGGCGAACCTCCGCGTCGTCCTAACGGAGCCGACAACAAATGCATTAAATGTTGAATCAGATTTTTACACTTCAGGCCGTCTTTAGTGTCCACTGGCTCAGCTCCAGGCGTCCTGCAGTTTATTTACACACCCGGGTGAGTTATGGTATCACATCGGGGTAAATTAGCATCTGAAATCTGCATCCTTATCCTCGTCTCCTCCTCCATGTTGGTAGATGGCACATGGAGGAAAGTAAACAAGGCGTCCGAGATCAGTGATGCTTTAAAAGCGTCATTATTCTGTCAAAGGCATTTTATACGTCTGATCTTTGTTCATTTTGCCAGACTTGACGCTCTCTGCCTGTGTGTTAAGTGTGTTCACAACAACTCAGCAAACGTGCAATTAGCAGGGGCCATTAGTGCTGAAGCTTCAAACTGCAGCACAGAAGAAAGAAGCTTTTTATTTTTACAGATAACTGTGGGTAAATACTGGTCACGTAAAGATTCCATCTGACCATCTGACATCTCGAACGTGACGTTGGCACCGTTCAGTCCCCTCTCTGTGTTTTCATCCCTGCTGCCTTTAAAACCCTCCCACGCTGACGGCCGTGTCTTTCTGGACGGCCTCTGCAGCCCGGCTCTGTGCAGTCAGCCTTTGTTTATGAAATGGATTACCTCCGCCCTCATGAGAGCATATTGTTTGTTTTGCACAGTGTTGTCTCAGAGCAGTTTTACCTGCCATTCCCCATTATGCCCTGAAATACACTCCATTATTTTCCCAGCGCCCGGGCCCCGCCTCATCAGCACTTTGCTCCAGGGACGATGCATTGCGACGCCACTGTACCACGGCCGCTGCGTCTATTACCGCTGTTTCTTATTTCCGGGGGACGCCGCGGCCTGTTCAACCCGCTGCCCTCCTCTCAGCGCCATCACTCACCGTCTTTTGCTGTTTCTCCTCGTGTGTGTGTGTGTGTGTGTGGCGGTGCCCTCGCCGCGTGGAAAACAACGCTCCACTTGCCTCCTCGCGATGCACTTGTAATTTGTGAGGGCGCCGCCTGTTCGGAACCATTCATCACGGCGATGCTCTTCAGCTGGTCGGGAGAGAGCCAGTCGCGGAGTTAGCACACGTCAGTTATTTTCCCATTTCATTCTTTCATGAATATTTAAACTCGTGCTATTTTTCCGCCGCCCTGATTGCAGGACCCCCTGCAGAGTGACGCCGCTATGACGTCACGCCATTCATGGTTTTTATACGTGCCTCTTTCCTCCAGCTTTATCCTCTTGTGTCTGAGTTGAAGGCCACGACCGCCGTGCACGCTCGTGCGTCAGCAAACTCGTCTGTTGGAGACTTTCATCTTCCGTTGTGTATTTGTGCTGCCCATAAAGAGGAGGAGGAGGAGGAGGAGGAGGAGGAGGAGGCATGATGGGTGCGCTTGCTTTATCGTCCCTCAGCACAAATCCGGACTGTGAAGTTGACTCGATGCAGGTGATGCAGGATGTATTAACTATCAGAGAGAGAGAGGACGTTCTATTTTAGGAGTCACCTTGTTCCGGCTGGTGTGAGGCTGCCAGGGTTTTCCAGGATGTGAAGTTCATTTACTATAAAGAGCAGATGAAATAATGAAGCGCACCTTGGCTCTAACTCATTAGGTCAGCTGGGGTAGGTTAACTGGGAAGAAGACGCCGGCCCACTTTACCCAGTTCAAACTCTCTCTCTCTCGTGTTTGGAGGCCGGGCTTGTGTTGTGTTGGCGAGTCGTTGTTTCAGTCCCATTTATTTTGGTGGCATGGAAAACATTGACCCGCGGAGAGGCGGCTGGCACAGGAAACGATCGGAAGCCAATGAGCCAGGACCGACAGCGAGGCGGTGGAAATGTGTCCGAGGTGCCTTCGCTGTCGTGGGTAAATGTGTGTTTCTCCCGCCGTGTGGTGTTTGTGGGCGGCGAAGCAGCTCCGTAAAAATGTGTTGCGTCTCTGTAAACTTCGGTTTTCTGCCAAATATACCTTCAGTTACAGTCCTCCTCTGAAATCTGATGACATGAAGTTTTTTCTGTGCCCCGCTCTTGAAACTCCATCCTCTCTCTCCTCTCCTCAGGTGCTGAAGGGAAGTAAAAAGCTGTGTCTCTCCGTGCGCTCGGTCGGCCGAATACCTGGCGGCTATGTCACCAATCATGTTTATACCTGGGTTGACCCTCAGGGTCGAGGCGTGTCGCCTCCACCCGACCTGCTGGAGCATCGCAGCGCCACCCTGAAGAGGAACGACAGTCAGCGACGCAGCAACATGCAGCTGCTGCAGGAGGGCGACGAGAAGAAGGTGAGGCTGAATAACGGATCGGCTATCTCCAGTGTCACGTTGTCCCAGTTCTACTTTTCATTAACTGTAACTGCATGTTTTTAAAATCTGTAACTTACAAACGGACCCCGTCCTGCGCCTTGTGTCTGGGCCGTTGAAGCCTGACGTGGCCATTTCTTTATCCTGGAAAAACATCACTGCTGTTTGGGGGAAACAAGACATTTCCCATTAAGTCTCCTAGAAAAGCTATTTTCTGTGCGTTTGAAACAACACTCGGGGTCAGTTTCGCAGAATCCCGCTTCAATTATTCCTGCATCGCCCGGTTCTAATGACTTTTAAGGAGATGAAGTACGTCGGAGGGTCGGCGGCGGCTGTCAGGAGGAGTATTATTTTGTTACAACTGTTGGACTCAGTAATGGAAAAATACAATAGCAGAGTAAAAAAAAACACAAAAAAACCCCTAATAAAAAACTTAAAAACAACAGTAATTGGACTCTGAGCTCCACAACGCTCACCTCCTCAGCACCTCCTGACCTGCAGGGACGAGCTGTTCAAAGATTTATTACACGAGAACTTTCAATTTTTCAGCAGCTGAGAGTCGCACATTAATCTGAGCGCCCAGGCTGCGGGTCCTGCCACGCAGATAACGTTTAGGAAACATCAGTAGCGTGCGAGTGTGTGCCTGTCTCTGATATTTATTTACATCTATATACATGTGCAATTTAGTTAAAGCTTGTTTGTGTTTTGATGGATTTGAAATGTCCATGTGGTCCTTATTTACACGGCCAGAATCCCGAACATCTTGAGTCCACTGTGGGTTCACTTCATTTCCTTCCGGCTCTGTTGTTTAGGGACAATTAAAGTGCTGCACTCTGTTTTGCTCTGACAGTGACGGAGCAGCTGGTGGAGGAGCCGCCGCCGTCTGTTTGTGAATTTGTAAAAATCCAGTCCCACGAGAGGATTCACACCAGAATCTAAAGTATTCAGTATTTTTTCAGAGTTTTTTATCGTGGCGATGCGTCAGTCCTTCCAAAGCCTGGTCACGCAGCCACTGTTACCATAGTAACAAGTGATGCTCTCTGCCGTTTCCAGATAAGGAGGAGGAAGTGACTCAAAAAGTTCTGTCTGAATTCAGCCCGACACTGGAGGATGTGAGACGGACCGAACAAAAGACGTTAAAGTGCTTCTTAAGATATTTTTTTTTACATGATTTGCGATTTGTTGAGTCCATAAATGGGCAGAACCCCAACACAGAGGCTCTAAATTACACCGCCAGCACAAGACGGCGTTGTTTATGCCTGAAAGTATATCACCTTCTGGAGTTAATTCCCTGATCGCAGCCGATGCCAGGAAACGTGTCGAGCCCTGAAATCCACCTCATGCAGCCAATAAAGGAGGGATGAGTCGGCTAATTAAAACTGTTCTCCATGTCCTGCGTAAATGTCAGAGAGAACACGAACACCTCCGTGTCCCCAGTGAGCGGCGGCGGTGGCGGCGGGCTCTGCCTGAGCGAGCAGGCGGGTTATTAGACACGCCGCGGCAGCACTGGATGAAAGGAAGAGAGAGGCGACAGTTCCAAACTGTGGTGATGGAGTTCAGCTGATGGTCGGCTGAAAGACTCCCCGTGGATGATGTGAGCCGTAATGTGCTCTCCTCTTTCCAAATGTAAATCTGAAGGAAACGCTGAGTTAAGTGGCCATCAGTAAAAAGATGGAGGGGAAGTTTTTCTTTAAAATGAGTTATTGATTTTAAGGCACCAGCACCTGTTAATGCCATTGAGAGGGAAAAAAAAAAAAAGATAAACTCCTCGGATATGGTCCGATTCCCGTTCCCAAAGTAAATCACAGTAAGTAAAGATTTGGGAACGATCTGCGTGTAATCTTGTTTGCCCCGACCGGGGATGGCTCTGACGTTAATAGATTAGTGAATTAAAGGAGCTGCCGAGTGAAGGGACAACACGGGGGATGTGACTCAGAGTCGCTCAAATAAGCAGATTTATGGGATGAAATGAAGCCTTCGTCAAACTCTGTGGGGGAGAAACTTTAAAAGACTCGAGGATTAAACCACAGGAGGGCCGGACGTAGTCATAAACATGTGGAAAAAGTAAAAAGACGAAGATGCTGGAGTACCTGGTGTGTTTACAGGTTTAAAAATACTGCTTACTTATATTTATATTGTCTTTATGTTCTATCTTTTGTTCTCAACTGAGGTATTTTTGTGGATGCTGGTTCCACAGATTACAGATAAATATAACCATCATAAATACTGCTTAGCTTTCCTGGAACAGAAAATGCTCTCAGCAGGAACACAAATGTGAGTATTTAATTTTTTGGGGGAGATTGACCGAGCGGAACAGTTGATATTTTCTCATTATTGCCTCTGAGTCACCACATCCACGCAGCTCCTGGAACGCTTTATTGTCTGCAGACAAATCCCGGCTCAGAGCAGCGCTGTCACTCCCTCCGTGTCACCGCGCGGCTGCCTGCCAAGCCGCACAATCTCATTTTAAAATGTTGATGTTGTCTGGTTCACACTGTTCTGTTTGTTTTTAATAGGTCAACCTGGTTCTGGATGACGGCCGGTCTCTGGGGCTGATGATCCGAGGGGGGGCGGAGTACGCCCTGGGCATTTACATCACCGGCGTGGACCAGGCGTCGGCGGCGGAGTGCGGAGGACTCAAGGTATCGCTTCCATCTCCCTGTCGCATACTCTGCAGCCTGTCAGGCGTCATGTGGAGACAGATTAGGGCTGCGGGGGAGTGGGGACGACTCTCTCTCCTGCTTTCTGAGGCTTTGTAGCGCGGCTCGTCGTGTCGGCGTCACACACACGTCGTCAGGTGCTAAATCATTCTCGTCTTAAGTGGAAAGGAGTCAAATCTCCACAACAAAGCCAGCCATCGGCTGAGCCACCTATTAAACCCTTACAGTTGCGAGCAGCTGCTGCTCTTTGGATGAATCGGCCGCTTCCTGATTATTATTCTAATTATTAGTTTCAGGAAACAACGCTTTGGTGACCTGCCGGCGCCCCGACCTCGCCGTGAGGCCGGGGTCAGGCTCAGAGCAGCTGGTGGAGATTTAATACAATACATTAAAGGTGCCAAGCAGCCATCTGGGACGAGGCCGTATCCACTCCTGTCGATGATCACATGGAATCAGATTAGAGCCGGTGGGACGACCTGTATTCTTTGATCAGATTTGCCGCCGTCACGTGTTCGCGGCGCTGTCTGTGTGTCGGGACGCGGGCGTCTCCGCGCTCTGCTGAAATGAGATTTTCAGGGACTCTGTCAAGATGACATGACGGGAGCGGGGGAGCTGCTTCATCGCGGCGCTCTCTGAGCTTTTACACCCGCACGTTTCCTCCCGATGAAATTCCCATTCCTCGTCTCCGTGCGCTGTCACACCACGTTATTTATTCAGGTGTTAGAAGCAACGTGCCTCCTGCATGATCAGAACTCTGTGTTATTGCCCAGGCAAGTATCTGGCTGCTCTGTTAACTGACGTCCTGGTGACATAGCGACAGGGGGACGGTGAGGACGGGCGGTCTCCTCCCATGAACCCCTCCTGCCCTGTGAGTCCATGAGTCCATCCAAAGACGAGAGCAGGAGGAAAGGACAGGAGGTCGTAGAGGTTTGCCGTGTTTCAGCCGAGCGCTTGTCGATTTGGATTCTCCACCTGGCGTCACCCGCAGGGCCCGCTGTCAGGCGCCGTCCGGACAGCAGGAAGGGGCGCGGGGGGTAATTCTGAGCCATGACAATAGCTCAGGGACGGAGAATGGAGTCTGTAATCCTGCGTCCTCGCCTCTGGGGAACATCTGGAGCTCCGAGCGTAATAAAGGAAAAAGGCAAACTATGAAAAGCTGTATGATATATGGGGTAATTACTCCTTTTATCTCCCTGTATTATACAATCACACACATTTGAATTTTAAATCGGCGTTAGCGTCGATTATTCTCCACGCTCTGTCAGCGTTTTTTTTCTATTTTTGAGCTGTGAAATGGAAACAGGGTGGTGAACCGCCCCCTGTCACCCGAGCGGCGTGCTGCTCAGCGGGGCGGCGAGCTGCTCTCAGATCAGACACTTCCTCCTCGACGAGGAAAAGCATGGAGGGTGTGTAACGGCGCGATTGAGTACAGGAGGGCCCCCGCTGTGAGATATCCATGGAAGCGTTCTTGAGAAAAAAAACAACCTCCTGCGTCTCATTCATACGCTGCCGCACCTCGGCCGGGTTCAGTCTGAGTGTAAGAACGTCGTAGTAGCAGCAGAGGCTCAGGGAACGGCTCGCTCGCTGTCTGACGGAGCAGAAAGGTCAGTCCCGCTCGGTGCTCTTTAGACGCAGTCTGCCTGAATCGGTTTCATTTAAGCAAAGCCAAAGGAAAAAAGGTTGTGGAGTCAACACGTGGAGATAATCAGACGTATGAACTGAAGAGGAAGGAGAGAGAGAGAGAGAGAGAGAAACGAGTGTTTTCCATTTGCTCCGAGGTGATTCTCATCGCCTCTTATAATCAAGTCGTCCTGCTGAAGGTGCACAAAGCAAATTGGGACGAAGAAAACACTTGGCGAGCAACGAGGCCCCGTGTGTGTGTGTGTTTCTCTGTTACACCCTCTAAATATTTTGGTTCAGCTGTCGGGATAATAAAGAAGCATTACTGCAACATAATGCATTTTAACAACTCTCCTCACTTTGCTGACGAAGTGAAAGTTAAGATCTGAGGATTACAAACGTCGACACGGTACTTTTGGCCCGGCGCTGAGCAGGGAGCCGAAATCCAGCTGGAGGCTCCGTTCCTCCTCTTCTTCTTCTCCTTCAGAAGATAAACACACTGGCTTCCTCTGGGATTCATCCTCGTCCTCTCATATATTTGGAGCAGCGTCGTTAGTAAACACAGGCTGCAGGTCAAATTCAATTTAACTTCCACTTTCAATTTCAGGCCAATAGAAAATAAACAAATGTGTTTAGAAGAAGAGAATAAAAAACCTCAACCCTGGATTTGTTTGAAGCTTTACATTCATGAAAGCATATTAATAATGATGGTTTGTCCCTCGAGGGAAGCGTCTCTCACCCTGCTGCTGTCGAAGGAAACATCAGAACAGCGCGTGTCAAACACAGACGGAATATTTAAACTGCAGGAGAACAAACAGCGTGAGTGTTTATCTCCCCGTTCACATCCGTCACCACATGAAAGAGTTCCCGTCAACGCCCGTTTGTTTGAAGGTGGAATTAGCCCAGTTAGTTCGACAAAAACGTTTTAAAGGATCTTTACAGGGAATTTGCATTAGATGTAAACAGACAATATCCAACTGGAGCAAGGGGAATCGAACCCAAAACATTCAGAATAAAAACAACAGAATAATAGTAGGATGAAACAGCACGTATACGTATACTTCTCTCAAAGTATTTTCATGCGTAGTACACACTGTACTCTCTCACTCATGGTGTGTGTGAGTGTGTGTGCAGCCGCCCGCCCCAAGGACAGATATTAGCGAGCAGCTCACATCAAGTAGAAATGAACCAGACCGATGTGTGAGGTGTTTTTTTTCCTCTGCTCCAGCGTCTGTCTGTTCCTTGTTAAATAAATAATTCACATGTACGTTCTCGCGCCATGGAAACTGAGATAAAGGCCCCATCGCCCGGGCTGCGGCTCCTCTCTGTGAAGTGTAAATGGGCTCCCCATTACATCATATCTGGTGGCAGCCATTTATTTCTGCTTGTTATTGACGAGCAGAACCGTCCCGCCGTGCTGGGGAGAGGACGGAGAAGAGTCAGCTCCTCGCTCCGGTGAGCCTGAGATTCAAAGACAAAAGTTGGCGAGTCTGGCCCGGTGCCGGGCGGCTGTGCCTCCTCACATCGCCAGGGAGCATTGAGGAGTAAATAACAAACGCTTCTCATCCCATTTAATCCCGTCGTACCTGCCTGGTTTTGATCTTAACAGCACGTTTAACTCTGTAATGTCGCTGCTTCACTTCAATTAGCATCACGGAGCAGCTTCCCACAAACCTTTTCATCCCCGTGCACGTTAAATAGATCAAATTGGATCTAGACTTAGTGAACCAGTCCAATAATAATTTAGCTTTGCCCTGGAAGCACGGTCTTAAAAAACGAAACAGCCCCTTGATAGAAAAGGTTCCCGTGTTAGGGACCGTGAGGTGCAACTGATGTTGAAGATGAGGACGCGAGGCCGACTGTTTCCCTGTGATGTGGCTCCCGCTGAGCTCCCTCTCCACATCGCCGGCCGCCCCCGCTGAGCCAAACTGTCCTAATTGTATCTGCTGGCACCGACTACAAAGTCGCGGCAGCCGCTCCGTCGCTCAGGCGGCACAGAGGACAAACGGGAAGATGGCTCCCAGCGGCCGTTTATAGAAAAATTGCAAACTGAGACGTCGCCGACGGAAGCATGGATTTTATGTTAGATGTCATATATGGACAAAGGTGACTGATGTTCTAACGGCTTAAATTTGCCAACTTCCGTGCTCGCCCATCTGCAGGAAGAGCGGCCGCTCCCTCGTGAGAAGAGCTTTTTGCTCGCGGATATTTGTTCTGTTTTTAGCGTGCGTACATTTAGTGACTGAATCAACAGCGAGCCGATCTGGGGGACGTATCTGAGCAGCGCGTCGGAATCTAAGCGCAACACAGCTACAGCTCAGCTCAGAGAAGGTCGAGTTGTGAAGGGTCTGGGAATAGAATGCGACCGACAGTTCTGCGGAGGTTTGTTCCAGATGAGTGAAGCGTAGAAACTGAACTGTGCCTCTCAGAACCGGTCCCAGCCGACCCGCGGCCTGGATGCTTCTCAACTCAGCAGCTGCTTTAAAACCCAGCAGCATTTCAGAATCAATTCTCCGCCATGCGATCTCAGAGCTGGACCGACGCACGCTCTCTGATCGATTTCTGTGGATTCACCTGCAAACACAACCCTTAATCCTCCACGTGTTCCAGAGGTGACAGACGGAGAATTCTGTCTAAATGTGGCTGTTAAACCTAAATCCAGAGATTTATTTTTTTATCGACCGACTCTGAGTGCTGACTTTTGATCCCTGGGGAAAGAATCGGGGCGCAGATAGCAGAAGCTCATCCAGAGACTCCGACAGAGATCAGCATCATGTGCACTTCATTCTTGATATAAACACGTTTAAACTGAACCACTTTACTTCATCGTCTGACATCAGCGTTTATCTTGAGGAGAAAATGTTCCGCGTTATCATCCTGGAAAGTTTTGACGCGTTTTATTTTACAGAATTATTCGTTTTTCGACGTACCAACTTTTCAGAGCAGATATTAGACGACATCTCTGAGCCCGTGGATTTGTTCTACGAGGCTCCACTCTTCGTCCTGTCTGGGCTCTGCGGCGTGGAGGTGGGAGTCATTAGTATTCACAGGCAGACTCGTGCACGCTCTCGTCACCGCTGTCACAGTTGCATCATTACGACGTTCCTCTTGCTCTCGCTTGATCGACTTTCTCAAAGAGACGAGCTGAAGTTTCCCAAAGTCATTTACAAGTATTTCACATCCCTGAGAGTACAAATATCAAACAGACTCAGAATACTATCAATATTTGAATACTGTAAGATGTAAGTAAAGCATTGTTTAGGTAATATTAGTCAAGGTGAAATCAATATTTTGGATATAAAATATTAGATAAACGTGTTTATGTTCAGCTCTGAAGGTCCTCGTCTTGTTCAGTCTGTTTTATTCTGTTAAATTTTAAATATCAAAGTTTCCTCCGATGAATTATGTTCATTTCTGCATTTTGGACCAAGGGACAGGACTGCGTTTCTGTCTGTGAGATAAAAAGCGGCGACCTTTGCGGCGGAGCCTCACGCTCCACAAGCTCAAATCGGTGCAGAACATGCAGCAGGATCAGCTGGAGTGAGTTTTGAAGTAAATGCTACTGTAGTGGAGGATGGCCGGTGATGAATAGCTGCAGAGGAGCCTGGGAGGTGGGAGGTGGGAGGGGAGAGAGGTGAGGAAATATAATTAGAAGAAGGAAAAATCGGTGGATTGAGGGTGAGGACGACAGAGGAGGAGAGAGGGCGGGGGGGAAGGACGGAACGGAGATAGCGGCGGCGTGTTTAATGGAAGGTGCTCCGCGGCTAAAATAGCAAATCAAGAAATAAAAACCGAACCGATGATAATAGACAAAGTGCAGGGAGCTAATTAAAGTTTTAGAACTTCACCTGAATCCGGACTTTGGCCCTCGCTCATCCACGACCTCAAAATCCCTGACGTCCATTTGCGACAGCGAGGGAACGGCGGCGGTTTGGACGGATGCGCGCACGTCGATATCTAATCTCTCAGAAGAGGGAGGCGGGAGTGAAGTATGAAAGTTCTCACTCTAAACACTGCTGTGATGTGAGATATGGACTGATCACTGCAGAAGGAGTCACGGCCGGTTACTCCCCCCCGTGCAGGAGACGCTCCTCTTTATGAGGAAACTCTTGTTGGAGGGGGTCAGAGGACAAAGACGATCAAACTGAGGTTCAGAGAGAGACACGAGCAGAGGAAGGAAAAGGAAAAGGAATCTTTTAAAGTCCCTGAGGAACCAGGAGAAGCCGCTCCATTGTTCCTAATTAGCTCCAGGAGCCGCCGCTTCCCCCCTCCTCGCCGGCGTTCAGCCCTGAGCTGTCTGACCCGCGCTGTTCATCACACTGATAACGTCACAGGAGGCCCGGGCTGGCCCGTCCAGAGGGAGCGTAATGGGCTGTCCACTCATCACGTCCTCCCGTCTCCGCTCTGCAGCGCTCGGACACAGATGTCACGGCGACGCGGCGCAGCGCCGGGAAACAGAGTGGTGGATGTCACAGGGTGGTTTATGATTGAGTCGCTGATGGAGGTGAACCTGGGGTTTAATATCAAACTCCTGGACAGACAGCATCTTCTGGGGTTGGCTCTGGGACGGACGGATGTTTTTAGCATCACCTGTAGAAGAAGAATGTCCCAGAATGTCATTTTGATTTGTGACCTGATGTTTCCTCCATGGCCGTTTGCTGTGGTCACTCACAGGAGGAAGGAGAAGAGAGAGGTCCAGTGTCTCCGTCTCCAAACATTCGTCTGTATTGACCCGTGACCCGGTGCGGCCATGTTGGACTCATAATAGTACTCATGTAGTTCATAATTGAGCGGTCAGTCCCACTTCTGTTGATCAATCTCTTATCATCACACATCAGCAGCATTGATTAGGACCTTAATCATAGACGTCACCGCCGCTGGGTCTCGGCTAATTGCCCAGAATGCAGCGCTGCTGCGACGGCGACGGCGGCGCCTGTGGTGCAGAGCGGAGACTGATCATGAAAAATGAAGTGCTTGGGACCCAGGACAGGGCCCGTCTCCTCTGAGACAGAGACATAATGAGGAGGAGGAGGAGGAGGTGACAACTGCAAGAGAAGCTGTTTGTTCTCGCTCCCTGAAAATATGCGAGAGGGCCAAATACACGACAAATAAGTTCAGGCTGGTGGAATATTGAGCGATCTGTCCGGAGCCATTAGAATAAGAAAGAAAGCTGGAATTAATCTTCCTCAGGTTTTCTCTCTCTCTCCGCTTCCTCTGTAATTAATAGTGCCGTTTTGAATGGGTCTTACTGGGTGATAAAACTTAATCACAGGTAATTAGAGTCAGAATCGAAGCTCTGTTCATTTGTCAAATGCAACAGGTACAATAATAACCCGACTCCATTAAATTCAGCTGGAACACGCCGGTGCACAAGAAGATTCTAAAGTTTATATTCATCTAGTATTCTGAAATGTATATAAATATGTATGTGTTTATTCTCATCTTTCTGTAGTTATAGACATGGTGGTGCATTTTTTTCCTGGTAAATTAAACCATTTATATATTTAACAACACATACTATTTATTGTCATATTCCTAGTATTATATTTCCTGAAATAAACAAAGTATTTTATCATATTTTTGTGCAGGGGGTCAGATCTTGATCTTCATCAGAGGATTTCTTTGTGCGATACACCTTAATGATACGGTACCTGCTTCGTCTGCATTACCCCCCATTCTCTGTCGCCATAGCAACTAATGCATATCCCCCCCCCCGTGCCAATGTTTTGAGTTGTCGTAGCAGGAGACGGATCATTTCAAAGAGATGAGTGTCACAGCCAGCACGCACAATCCCAGTGTAGCAGTGCTGGAAAAGTGTAGGAAAATAACCTGAACAACACGACAGGACACAGGTTTTTTTTTTTCAATTAATGTATATATCGAAGTGATAATCCAACACATATCTCAGTAACCTGCGTCTGCACTCACCCCTTTGAGAGCTGTGAGCCTCAGATATCCTCAGATATTGTGTGGGGTGGAAGTCGAGGCTGTTTAAAGATGTATAGAGATTCATCCCCCGGCATTGCCAGCATTTTCCTGGCTGCGCATTTAAAGGTGAACGCAGCCAAGTGTCAGGCGGACATAAAAAACATTTGCAGTCATTTTTTATAACCGTATCTTTATAACTATAACCTGGATTTTAGACGTGTGGTATTTGGATTTTATGTTGAATTAGATGTTAAACTTCTTTAAGGTTTCCTGCCAGCCAGCTCGAATCCTCTTGACGTCTCCCGAAGATGCTCGATTCAGTGTTTATATCAACTTTAAGCAAATGTCAAAATGAACCGCAGTTCATTTACGTGGTGGTTTTGCTGTAGAAACCCAAAAGCTGTATTTGCCACCTGACGTGCACAGACCAGATGAACCGGAGACGGTTCACGGCTTCACTAAAACTCTGACTACCAGGCAGCGTTTTGTTCCCATCAACCGTAACGCGGTTTCTTTTGTGTTGACTTCACACAGAGCCGAGCTGCGAGGTTATCAGACGCTGTAAAACTGTCAGAACCAGAACACTGGCTCTGTTTTGTAATGAAACCAGCTGGAACAAACAGCTTGTAATGTGTCTCTCATCCCTGAGGATTCAGCTGGGCCTGACAGCACCGCCAAGAAGTGTTTACCGCCGCGGTTGTCCTCGCCCTGCCGGAGCTTGTTAGCATTGATTGATTGACTGCGGCTTTGATTACGTGTCCCTGATACGCGATCGAACGGCTGTGCTAATTGTTACGACGCGCTGAGCCACTGCAGGGCCCCGTCCAGGCGCAGCTGAGCATCAGCGCTGACAGCTCGCTGGAGAACACCCAAAGAAAATGGAACGCTTCGGGTTTTAATTGGCTGCTCAGGCTTGCTCGCTTCATCATGTCCAAGAGAAACGCAAAAAAGAATGAAGTGACATTTAAGGACTTTTGTAAAGAGCTGAACAGGAAGTGTAAATTCCAGATGAAGGAATTCATCACATCACATCGTCCATGTAAAGGGGGGGGGGGGGGTGACAGGTGATGATGGCACCAAAACTACCTGACCGGCTTTCTCTTCCCAGAAGATTTATTTACACCTCTCTGTTTTAACAGTTTCTGCTCCGCGTCTTTCTGTTTCAAAGTATTTTATAATTCAGGCCATAAGTCACGTGTTTTCGTTTTTAGATGGATGGATAGCCGAAGAGAGGGTGGATAGATAAAAAGAGATTTTTGTAATTAATGGATTGATGATGGAGGCACAGATGGATGAAAAATAGATTCTGGAATTAATTGATGGGTGGAATTATGGAGCGACAGATAGCTGGATAGATAGATAGAAGGGTAGAAAGATATATAGACAGATATTAGCGTTCAGGCCTCGTTCCCTGACGTGAATTGAAGACGTTGCAGCCGGAGAGCGAACGAGCCGTGTGCAGCTGCGTCTGCGTCTCAGCTTCATGATGATGATGATGAGGGTCTGCGACACACCTCAGAGAGCTGACCTCTTCCAAGGTGGGATTTAGTATGGATGTAGTCATTATGCCTCCGGGCTCAGCCCCTCCACAGAGTGAAATTACATATAAATGCGATTTCAATTACATATTAAACAGTCCTGGTCTTGAACCTGTCAAGGAGCAGAGGAGACTTTAATCTTTGTGTAATTACTTCTGTTCATGTCTCGCCCGTGAGAGGCTCAGCTCTTAACCAGCGGCCCGCCGCTCTGATCCCTGATCGTCTTCACACACCTCCACCACCTCCTTCTGTCAAATCTCCTTTCTCTCACCCTCGATCTGCGAACCCGGGCTGCATGCGACAGTCTCTTCCTGCTCCACCCTCGGCGCCTTGCTCAGCCCCGCCCTCCGTGCCTCTCTGCTCCCTCCCCTCCTCGCAGGTGGGCGACCAGATCCTGGAGGTGAACGGCCGCAGCTTCCTGAGCATCCCGCACGACGAGGCCGTGCGCGTCCTGAAGTCCTCGCGGCACCTGATGATGACGGTGAAGGACGTGGGACGCCTGCCGCACGCCAGGACGGTGGTGGGGGAGACCAAGTGGATCGCCAGCTCGCAGATAGCGGAGAGTTCGGCCAACAGCAGCGTCGCTGGGTGAGTCGATTTGGACAACCATTAAAATATCAATCCATATTGGAAATTCTGTCTTGAAAGTTCCAGAGTTCCACAGTCTTTAACCACCTCACGTGATCCCCAACACCAGACTCATTTCTCAAACGCCCAGCGGAAACAAACCGTCGAGTCAGGGCCTGTAAATCCTCTCGGTTTTCCCTTCAGTTTAAATCAGATCACAAAGCTGTGCACATTAGCAGCATTTAATTTAGCACAGTGGCAACTACCTGACAGCGCGGAGACGTTTTAGGATTCACTCAGAGAAAAGCGAATTAGCAGAATGAGATGCTTTAAAACGTCAACAGGGCTAATTGGGTTTGAATCCCTGCGCAGGTCTGCATGCTGAGTTCAGTGCGTCGCTGCAGGTGGAGCTGGAGTGAGTCTCAGACTCCGGTTGAATTATATATCTTTCATTATTTGTGGCCC
Source organism: Pseudorhombus dupliciocellatus (assembly GCA_016785235.1). Classification (NCBI taxonomy): domain Eukaryota; kingdom Metazoa; phylum Chordata; class Actinopteri; order Pleuronectiformes; family Paralichthyidae; genus Pseudorhombus; species Pseudorhombus dupliciocellatus. The sequence goes on from JAFBJW010000814.1 coordinate 27,169, forward strand.
CTGAAGGCAGCGCTCTGACTCGTCGCATTTACTGGATGGATTTGGATTTAGAGCTTATTACTTTTCGGGTGTAAATTCGTCCGGGGGAGTCATTTCACCGAGGCCGGAATATAAAGCTACGCACATTTTAAAAAGAGCTATTTATTCATTGAGTGTGTGCTGGTGTAAGTCAGTGTCATGCGTTTGAATGTTGGAACTTTAAATTAATTTAAAAGCCTCACTGGAAGAAAGGCACATCTCACATTTCCCCGTCGAAAAGAAACAGGAATAAAAAACAGCAGCGGTTTCTGCCACGTCATCAAAGGCACGATTTCAATCCTTTGATGTCCGCTGTACTTATCGCTGCGCTAAATGAGGAATGTGCTCGAACAGATGAGAAGCCGTCAGTCAAGATATTTCAAATCCTCTTTTCCAATCCCAGCTTCGAGACGATCTCAAATATGACTAAGCTGTGGTGTATGAGTGTGTTTAAGGGAAGGACTAATCCAATCCAAACCTGTGAAACTGGACGTCACAGGTCAGACACAGGTCAGATATAAGCTGTCTCCAGACTGCGTTCAGTGAATGTCTGGTCGTGTACTTGTGTATTGATTGAAAATGCTTCCTTCCATCTTCACTTTTCTTCTGTCTCTGCAGCTTCTCGATGGACCAGGGGGCGTCTGCGGCAGGAAAGGTGAGATTCACAGTCACAGTTTACTCTGCTTGTCCCGGCTTTTTAAATTGAAGAACCGGCTGCTTGGCTCTGCTGCTGATTATACATGAGTGAACAAGGTGGGGCCCAGCTGGTGTTGTGGGTTCAGTTGATCCTGACCGGACTGTCAACCTTTCAGATATGGTAATGACTCTGCTGCTGCTGCAGTGATTTGAATTTGGGGGCGTAACGCAGATGGGTTCTTATCGCACGGGCATCTCCGATCAACGCAAAAACCAAAACGCTGGTGTGGACGGAGACAAGGAGAATGAACGAGCGCGGATGAATGGTTCGCCGACGCATCACGAGACAGCGCACGTCCGCCGTCTTTACTGCTGACTTTGCCTGTGACTTTGACGCAGGAGGGGCTGTGTAGCAATGAGGAGACACGAGGAGGAAAGTTGGAAGAGACAGCAGCTGATGGCAGAGGGGGAGAGGGAGCTGCAACACACTGTAAGGGAGGTCAGTGTGAATGAAGATGTGGGAGGCACTTTAAAAAAAGAAACTATGCACATGGAGGGTTTAAAGTAATTTACGGGCGTAGTTTTAAACCTGTTGGCCGTGCAGCGAGCGCCGGTGTGCACGGCGGTGGCAGTGATTACCTGCCCTTTTTTGTCAGAGGTGCCCTTTTCAGACGGAGAAACCAAGATGGATCGTGCTGCGGCCTCCTCTATCTAATCACAAGCTGTGAGATAACACAGTAATTCAGCAGGAATGAACCCAACATTAATAAAAGCTGCAGAGTTTCTCGCCGCAGGTCTGATGCCAAAATCCATCCACTCACCAAACCAGCTTCTCACGGTGCCAAACTCAGGAAGCAGGTGATTCGTCAGCGCGGAGCAAAGTTAACTTCAGCTGCTTGGTCAAGTGTGTCCAGGAAACTTTTCAACTCCTCAAGATCTTATCGTTCCAAATTAATTTTTAAAGTTCACGACTTGGATTAAGGGGAATGTTTCTGCTTTGACTCCTCCCCCTGAGTTGCATCATCAGTCTTTGAAGTTCTTGCGGTCCGTCCATCGTCTCTTAACGGCCGGTCCTTTAGACCGGAGCCATTTAAAAACACCCGAGCTGCGCCGGTCAAAGCTTCCTCTGCAGCCTGAAGAGTATCGCGTGTGTTTCCACCTACAGCGTCACACACTCTCCGGCTGCGTGTTACTCATGTGCGGCCGCTGCTCAGTGTGGAGGATTTATGCCCAGTTGTGGTCACCTTCATCCGCTCCAGGGATTTACAGGACACTCGCCTCCCAATCCAGTCTCTTATCCAGTGTGTGGCCATAAATAATGGAGGCCCGGCTCTTGGTGATGAACTGTGAGCGGCGACACATTGCAACAGTTGAGCCGGGGCTGCGGCCACAGCTGGACTTGACTCAGAAAGCCTGCTCTCGCTGAACCTCTCCAACATTGTTCCTGTTCTCTGTTTAAATTCTGGCAGCGGACTCGGACCTAGAGCATTTTTATGGAAATGCTTTGTTTGGGTTTTTCTACTTAACTCCGCGGTGCAGCGTGAAATTGAGTTGACGTGACGAAGGTCCCAATCCGGCCCTTTGATGTAGAGGTAACAGGACTGGTGCGTGTCTACAGATGGAACTGGAAAATAGCCCCAGACTGTATTTAAACTGTTTAAAACATCCAGAGATGCAAAGACCTGCACGCTTCAGATGTTTAATCCAGCGGAGGATCAATAACCTCGATGTTTCTCTGACGCCCCTTCACAGAGAATCACTGTTAGCGCTTGTTTTTCTACAGTTTTCTTTCTTCTCTGTTTTGTGCTGTGAAAGAAATCTGAGGGGAGTTTGCTTTTCAGATAAATTCAGGAGAATAAATCATAGCGTTTGTGTCCCTGCAGAATGGCCGTCAGGCCTTTTGTTCAGCTAACATTCGCAGAAGAACTTTAATTAAACTATTTGAAAACTGGAACCTAACCACTCTGTTTGCAGGAGTCCTGCAGTTGAAATGAAAGGAGCTGTCAAAGCCTCGGCGAGGATGGTAAATACGTATGAGTCATTAACACAGAGAGGGGGCGGGGATCAAGTATTAAAAAATACATTCAAGTTGCAGTTTTAATTAAGATTCAAAGTAAAGTTTTAACTGATTTCGCTGGTTTCAATGCTGAGAAACATCAAGGAAAGTTAATTAAAGGTAATTATAAAACACTTTATAGCTGTTAGCACTGTTGCATCACAGCAGGAAGGTTCTTGGTTTGAGTCCCTGTATCTGTAGGGTGGGATTAGTTGGATTAATTGTGAGGGTTTGTCTGATACCCTGCCTCTCGCTCAAAGGATTAGTGCGCTACAGATGGTGGATGGGGGACTGGAAACCTATTTTACCGTCCTCTTCCCTCCACGTGTGGCAGCGTCAATATCTGGACCCGCTCTCCTTCCTCGGGCCCGTGCGGTGCCCTTGTTGGTCACTGTTATTAAAGTGTCAGCAGAGTGATATCGTGCTGCGTGTCCGTTTCACACCCTCGTCCTACAAACTGACCTTGGAGTTCGCCGAAGCCCCTCGACCGTGGGGAGCGCTCTCCGCGGTTGTTAACGGCGTGATCATCGACCCTCGTTGTTCCAGGCAATTGAAATCAATCAATCTCGAGGTTGTGGTTCATTTTTTTTTTTTTTGGTTGCCGTGGAGATACAACTGACAATTAAATCTAATAGAAGCCCCAAAGCCTGTGGACACCTACCTGTGTGTGTGGGAGACAGTGAAAGGAAAGGACAGCGGGGGGACATTAAGCTGGACAGATATGTTGCAGCAGGGCTTCGGTGAGAGGGGGGAGACGGCGATAACTCACACCCCTGCAGCTCCTCTGCTGGAGCCGACACACACTGTGTCAACACGTCCTCGGCATAAATATTAATCTCTCTGAGGCCGATGTGACTGCGCTGCTTAAACAAGCAACAGAGGTTTGTGTTCGTCACTTTCTGCATCCTCCTGTCTCCCCGCCTGCCTGCCCGGCTCATGACATCTTCTGTCCACACACACACACACACACCTCCCTCCTGTGATTGCAGCCCAAAGGCCAGATCCAGACCACTAACCTAATTAATTGAGAATAGGTCACACGGTAATTCCCAGTGATCCATTTGGCTCTGACCCCACAGAGCTACAACAAACGAGTGTTGTCCAGGTAAATAACGCCTGTGTGTGTTTGTAACTCCGTCAGGCAGGTCATGTCTGTGTCACAGAAGCTGATGCATTCCTGAGTTTTAGTGTCGATATCCCAGAGGCTCCTGCGTGGATCTGGAGGCCGGGTGAGGGAACATTTACAGATGGAAGACTTTGACTTGAGGTGGGAGATAAACTGTCAGTTGTGTCACACAAATCCAAACCCAGCTCACACAGACGGCCGCTGGAATAAATAAATAAGGAGAGAAGTCATTGAGCTGCAGTGGTGCCATGTTTGTGGTGTTTGTGTGTGTGTGGCCATAGGCTCTATTTATATAGATATGTTCCAGTCGTTTCAACCACTCCCACACTGTCATGGGCCATTTTACCCGAGGACACTTTGGATTGCAGACTGTGTGTGTGTGTGTGTGTGTGTGTGTTTTTCTTCCCATCCTGGGTAGATGACAGAGGTTTAACTTCTGGGGCTGCACTTTCTCTGCAGTGATGCGCACAGATAGAATCAATGTAACTGGAGCCACTGTCCAAAGCCTGCAGCTGCACACTCACATGCACACTCACACACACTCACACACTCTCACACACACATCTGATCTGAGATTATCCTGAATTGTGATAAGAACCGGGTCAGTTTCAGTTCTCACCGACGTTTCCAGGACGAGACGCCCTGATCGCACCGAGGAGCCTTGGTGTGTGTGTGTGTGTGTGTGACAACACTGTGCCATCCACTGGGAAAACATCTCCATCTCTGTTTGGTTGAATCGAGTCGAGCTGCGGCAGAGATGAAGCCCGTGACATTTCCAGGCCTTCATGCAGCCAGTTTGTGATTTGGCTTCATCTGATTTGCTCTTTATCGATCGCACGTCGATGCCGCTGACTCTGGTTTGTCGGTGGGCGGGATGAAAAGGCCAATCGCTTTATCTGGCGTTTTATCAAAACAGACCTCTGCCGCCGGGTTCAACATCTGGATCAGCGCCGCAGTGTCACGGTGGAACTCTCCCCGCTCGTCTCCAGACCTCGTTAGCAGGAGACTGCAGGTGTTCCACTCCAGTTGAGTGATGGGCGGTTCCATTAACTGTCAATCTGTCCTCTAATATGACGGCGAGAGACATGGCGACTGCTCACGTGCCCGGCGCCGCTCTGGGATTCCGTACCCAGAGCACAGATGCATTGTGGAACCTGTCATGGTCGCACCTGAGGTGATTAGGATGCAGGCTGGGTGGCACCGCAGTTCACCTTGGGGCGTGGAACAACCACTGCCGGCAATATGGCGAAGACAAAGCGGGGGGGGGGGGCGGAGCCGTTCCTTCCTCCTGTTCCTGTCTCTGGTGAACCCGGTCAGACGCCGAGCCCTGCAGCGGTGACTTTGAAGCGCCGCCTTTGATTAAGGAGTTAATTAAGACAAGCTGCGCGCTAACAAGCTGATAAACGAGAGGAGCGACGGAAGAGGCGGCGGGAGGAAAACGAAGGATCAAATATGGAGAGAAGCAGCGATATTGACAGGTTCTGAAACGTGGCAAAGGAACCGAAACCTCCAGTGAACGTGGACGCTCCTCCTGCAGAGGGATTAACGACAGAGGCTGAAGAAAGGCGCTCGATCGTTTCTACATCAGGGAAAACAAGACGGACGCTGGCTTCACCGCTCACCGGCGTAATTTATGGTCTTTTGTCTCCTCCTCCGTCACCTCTTTACCTGGACGGAGTGTGGAGTAGTCTCTCGCCGCCGCCACGGCTCCTCCCCCTGACCCCGTCTCCCCCTCTTCACTGTGACTTTACTCCTCCCTCCATCACCTCCTAATAAATGTCATGAATGAGAAATATGAATCAGTAGTAAAAGCCCTTTAACGTCTCCATTTCTTCTCTCTCCCCGGGTCTCTACCTCCATCAGCCTGTCTTTTATAAGGGCGTGGCCGGCTCTCAGGTGACCCTGTCCAGCCTGGTGAACCAGTCCCGGGCCATGCTGGAGGAGCAGGCGCGCCACCTGCTGACGGAGGTGGAGCGGCAGACCATGGTTTACTACGTGGAGGAGTACCGGGACGGGCACATCGGCGCCGAGCAGCTGGTCATGGCCTTGTTCGAGCTCCTCAACACCCATGCAAAGGTGAGAGGGATGATTGCTCTGAGCGCTGAAGGGATGATTCTCCAGACTTGCTGCGACCTGTTCTCGGGCTCTACTGTGGTTTCTTCCAGTGGAGGTTTGTTTTTCCTTCCGCCCGGGCTCTTAAAACACCCTCGCTTCTCCCGCTGTCTGCAGCACTTCACTTCAAGACCATAAATCAAAGGCATTTTATTTTCCACTTCCTCCAGAACGCAGCTTTCCCCTCGGCCCTGGTTCGGTTCTTTATGTTGTTCATCAGGAGTTCATCTGAGATAAAAGTTAGACCATGATCATTCAGATTAAGATGAGTCATTTAGATTTAGATCTTCCAACCCACTTAGTTTAATGAGTTAAACCAAAGTTGTTCTTCAAGTCACCGTAAAAATACTGAATGTGACTGAAAAGTCTGCTTCAGATTTATGACTGGAGGCCGTAAATAGAGCCCTCCCTTCTTCTCCATCTAACTATCTAAGTTCTAAAGAGACATAAAACGATATTAAACTGTTTCTCACACAAAAGAAGTTTGAGTAACGAGGTTATAAAGTTTCTCCCTCTCTCCTCTTTGAAGCACAGCTATTGTGATCGAGAAATTAAGAGTCGTCTTGTGAACGCTGACAAGAAGCGACGGTGGCTCTCAGGCGTTGTTATTAAGTTCAACCATCTCAGTAACTCTCCGTTCAGTCCTGATTAAAGCTCAGTTTGATCGCTGTTTATAAAGGATCAGACCCATCAGCTATGGGCGAGTCAGCCTCCGGGGCGACGGCGGGATAAGAAAAGACTTAACAAATCCCAGAGGAAATGATTGTTCTGGCTCCAGGAAACAGTACTACAGAGACTATAATGAGAGGGTATCACAGCGTACACAGAGTGCAGTACAATGACTGCAGGTTCTGTATCCCCCCCCCCAGTTCTCTCTGCTGTCCGAGGTGCGGAGCCTGGTCGCCCCCCAGGACCTGGAGTGTTTCGATGGGATGGTGCTGCGACGGGAGATCCAGGCTCTGAAGGCGCGGCAGGGCAAAGCCGGAGCGACGGCCCCGCAGCCGGACGGCCTGTCCATGGTGTCGTACCCGGACACCCTGACCTCATCCTCAGCCAGCTTCATGACCAACACCACCCTCAGCTCAGCACGGGTGGGCCGCCCTCTCTCTCTCCTCGTCGTTTTTCTCACAGCGTTTCTCTCGCTTTCTCTCGATCTCCTGGCGTCTTCGTCCGTTTCCTCTTTGGCTGAGTGTGTGTGGGTACACGTGTGTGAGAAGGAGAGCGAGGCCAGTGTGGTGTGTAACTGATTCTGCTGCGGGGGGAGATCTTTGTCGTTCTCCGTGCGGACTCCCTCAGGGCCCAACCGCGTTACGTTTCACTGCCTTCCTGTCGAGACTGAATCGGCTGCTGATATTTGATGGGCTGTGTTTTTGTTCCGTGTCCCCCTCTGTAGGAGAGGCTGCTCTGGCTCATAGATATGATGGAGGTAGGAACTGCTGAGTGCTCTCCAATAACACAAACCAAAGAGCGGACGGTTGTTTAACACACACACAGTGTTTTTGCTGTGAGTTTGTCTGAAGTGTTTTTTCCTTCCTGCTCATTTTAAATTGTTTTAAAAAGTGCTCTCTCAAAAAGTGATGTGTCACGCCTCAGTCTGAAGTCTGAAATCCGGAATCCAAACGCTCTCCCTCGCCCTGTGTCTGCAGATCTGGTCGCTGCTCTGCGTCAGGATCAGATCACTCAGAAAACAATAAAATCCCAGGCTCATCTACAGGCATCCGGTTTTATTACTGACTCATTATCGGCACTGTGCTCATCACTTCAATTAAACGGTTTAATTTGTATGTGGAAAAAACCTGGGTGTTTGTTTTAATGAGAATTTTTATTTATGATTTACAGTTCTCGTAATCACACACTGTTTTGGTTGAATCACTGAACTGGTCCTCCGCTCTCGCTCTGCAACCCCACAGATCTCCTCCACTCAGCTCATGATTCTATATCGATTTCTCATCATCTCATCACGTGTGTTTTCAAACTCTGACAGCTGAGTGTGTGCGTGTGTGTGTGTGTGTGTAATTGTATTGGCTTGCCTTTGAGGCTGTCAAGCTAATACGAACTGATTCTGACGTCTTTTTTCAGTCCCTGTATTAACTCCTTCCTCCTTCACTTCTCCTCCTTCATCAGAACGACACCATGGTCGAGACCAACGGGAAGGATCCTCTGGAGAGTCTGAACCCTCTGCTGACCGACATCTCTCTGGTGAGCTCTGGCCCGAGAGGAGAGGGGAGAAATAAAGAGGGTGTGGGAAGACTACGTTTAAAAAAAAAAAAAAAAAAAACACAAATCAGAGACAGACGTAGTTGAGACTCGGTGAAGGGAGCAACGGGAGCAGAGGAGGGTCAAACCAGACCTTATGTTTTCTTTGGTGGAATTTTCCTTCATGCTCATTTTATGTCACCATCTAAGTGTTTTTCTTTTCTTTTCATCCCACTGTTTGGTTTGAGTTTTCTGCATCTTTACAGGGAGACACGGGATTCAGCTGGAATCAAACCAACAAACATGTTTAAAATGCATTCATTGTTTCACCTCTAATCAACCATGATGAATATATCCTCTCACTTCAGGACGACGTACACTCCACCACTGCCGAATCCCCGCCCTCCTTCAAGCCCCCGCCCCCTCCGGGGGTGCAGAGGCGCCCGAGCAGGCGAGATCAGCTCAACAAGTGCCCCTCGTCCGAATCCTCCCACTCGGGCTTGTACTTCACGGCCCCGCCCTCCCACCACCATAGCAAAGAGTCAGGACACGCCCCCGCCTCACCCGCGCTCCGCCACAAACGGGAGCCCGCCAGGGACCCGTCGCAGGAGTACGCGTCCGTCAGAAAGCGAGATCACTCGCTTCCGTCCAGGAAAGAGCAGATGGCGGCGGCTCAGCTGTCCATGGTCGCCCGGCACCACATCGGCCCGTTTCCCAGGGTGCAGTCCCCCAGCAGAGGCACCAAGCCCGCCGCCCCCTCCCCTTCTCCTCCGCCTCCGCCTCCGCCTCCACTCCCTGCTCCTCACCCGCCCCCGTCTCTGCCCCTCAAACCCGTGACCTTGTCCAAAGCCTCCCCCGCTCCCGCCCCCCCCTCTAAACAGCAGTTTGTCACAGTGGAGGTTCACAGGCCCAACGCCGAGCCCGACGTCAACGAAGTGCGGCCGCTGCCCCAAGCTCGAGGTGAGGGACGGGGGCGCCGAGAGGTCACTAATCCCATTATGGATTCATGTGTTCATTAGCTGTAAATTCCCTAAATGCTCTTTTATATATTGAAAACATTCCCATCACAACATTTTACCTGATCCCCTTTTTTGCTTCGTGAGAATAGTTTGGGCCAAGAGAAATCTTTTTTCCCTCCAGTGAACCCAGTATCAGAATTGATAGTGCGAGTCCCTCGTCACTCACCAGTTCAGCGGAGTGTTACGAGGACAGGCAGCCGGCTCCTGTAAGGGCGGCAGGCCCACTTTTCATCAGAGCACATGCTGACTGAGCCGAAAACACGCCGACAAGAATACAGAACCACTGAAGGACGACGTTTATCTCCTGGTGGTGAAACACAGGGATTCATTTACAGTCTGATCATGATCTGTAAATGTGCAGTTTTAGGTCTTAACATCTTTCTGATGTTGTTGAATTAACTCAAACATTCACTCAGGACTCTTAAACAGATAAATGTAAACAACCGAGCAGCTCATAGCTCGACCGTGGTTTACGACCTGATAACTACGTGCTGTATAATCTCTCTATCGTCCGTAAAGTTGTTACCATCCATGCAGTCAGATCTCAGTGTCGGCTGTTTAATCCCACTAACCGACAGACAAAGAACATCTCTCCGTGGTGAGGCTGACAACAGTTTTTGTTTGTTTCCACACAGTTTTAAACAGTCCCTGACGTCATGTCTTCCCCCAGGTGGCGCCCTGTCTCAGCTGTCAGACAGCGGCCAGGCCCTCAGTGAGGACAGTGGCGTGGACATAGCTGAGTCAGCGCACGTCAGCAAAGACAGCAGCCCCCATTCCTCACGCACTCGCCTCCCCCGCGACGCCCAGGGAGGCGGGGGGAGCAACCTCTCCAAACCGGTGAGGGCGGGGTGGCGGGTGAGGGTATCGGAACAACATGGAGGACGTCTTCAGTTGACCTCTGTGTCTCTGCAATGTTGTATTTCTGTCTTTGTGAGGACCGACTGGAGGGTGGTGGTGGTGGAGGGGGGGTGTTCGAGGATTTGCAGAGCGGGGACAACAGATTTGAAAAATGGAGACGTTTGTGAGAAAGTGGAAACATTTCTGGAAATCTAGGGACCTCTTGGGAAATTGGGGGCATTTGTTATAAAGAGCGAGCGTGTCGGGTAATTGAAGACCTTTTGGGAAAATGAGATTTTGAAAAGTGAGGGCATTTGTTGAGACAAGGACAGATTTTGGAAACGTGTCGACATCCGATCCCTCATGGACTTCCTGGAGGGGGGTTTAATGTTAAAGCTGCAGAGCAGAAGTTCTGAGTCATAAACAGCATGAGACGACCAATTTGTTAGTTAATAATTTAAGAGCAAAACAAGCATGGAGATGGAGAGAGAGTGTGTGTGTGTGTGTATGTGTGTGAGCTCCAGCTCTATAAATCAGTGAGATGTTCTGCTGATCTTTGCCTTCGCAGTCCTAACGGATCTCTTCTCTCCTCCGTCTGTTCGCTCTCAGTTTGTTTCCTTTGTTTCGCTCACTGTTGTTTTTTTATTTCTCACTCGTGTCATTCACTCCATCACACGCTCCATCGTTTACTTCATCGCTCAAACAGATGAAGTGCACATCAAACACTCTCGATGGATGTGGGCACAGCGACCATCCAGACTGTTGATGAGGAGACGCGAGGATGGATGGTTTCTGTTTTAGGGCTGAATCGTGAGGCGGGAGCCGTGAGGGCTGAATGGACTTTATGTGGTCGTTTCCCCGCCGGAGAGCAAAGCGTTTACCTTCTGTTTGCTCTGGAGCGTCGAGCGAGAGGCGGGAGGAGGGAGCCAAATGATGCGCTCATGAAAACTCGACTGAATAAGACATTTGTTTCAGCTTATATTTCCCACTCGTTCTGAAGTCAGCTAAAAATAAATGGCGGTTTATGGCAGACTGCAGCACATGGGGGGGGGGGGGGGGGAAGTGGGGGGGTGTTAAAAAAGATTCAGAGAGGGGGGGGGGGGGGGGGGGTGAAGTGGAGGTGTGTTAGAACAGATTCAGAGATGAGAAATCAGTCCAGAAGATTCTAAAGCTGAGGCCTCCTGGGGTTATGATGAAGTGTGGAATAACCTGCCCGTCCTCTCCCTCACCTCAGCCGGGGCTGCTGGAGCCCACCTCAATACTGGTGCGGGTTGCAAAGAGCGCCGGCACCCTGGGTATCGCCATCGAGGGCGGAGCCAACACTCGCCAGCCGCTGCCACGAATCGTCACCATACAGGTGAGTCGGGGGGAATCAATCTGCTTCTTTAATTTTCTCCTGCGATGGCTCCAGCGGCTCAGGCGGGTTCCCCCGTCCTTCAGGGCGTCACGTGGTCTCACTCTGATCTGCCGCTCACGCACGGACGATTCCAGCTTTCATGGCCTGGTGACGTGTCACCACGGTCGTTCTCTCAGCAGCAGGCGGGTGGGATGATGTGTCTGTTGACATTTGGGAGTGAAGGCAGGAGATATGTTTGTGTTTATGATTTAACAGCGACCGATCTCGGAAGCTTCCTTCGCCGGTTACGTGTGTCGAAACCCTGGAAATTCAAAATCTCCCCACAAGTTCAATCTGAAATATTGAAAGCCAAACTCGACCTGACGTGGTAGTGCCCCCATGAAAGGATCCCATCGCCGTTCCCGTGTGAGATCAGGACTATCTGTCGCTCTCATGGTTTCCTGAACACAGAGAAGCAGGAGCTACAATCTAAAGATCAGAGGCAGAGTCTGAGTCCACGTCGTGTTCAAAGCTGTCGCTCAGCCTCCGACTCTGCAGAGGAGGTGATTGAAATGAAAGAGGCTTGCTCTGCTGATTGCAGGGGGACGGATGAAAAGGGTCTGGAAATCAGCACATTCACAAAGTGTGGGCTGGAAGAAAGGAGGGAAGGATGCAGGTGGAGCTGCAGGTGAAGGTCGACGTGTTTTTAATCCCGGGCTGCTGCTGATAGAATTCCCAGTGGGCCCAGTCTCCTGCTCAGCTTGCAGGAGCGTGGATTGATTAAAGAGTTTATCAGCTACTGTTTTAAATGTTTTTTTTTATTATTGTAATATTATTTTTTTGAAATATCAGCTCAGAGGATGAAGGCTCATGGAACGAATGCAGCTCCTCCCAGACGTTGACTCGCACTTTAATCAGGTTAAATTATTAACGGGCCTCTAATTACAGATCCATGTTGGGTTTTAATTAGAAAGATTTCGCCCAAACTTTGTTTTGTTTGGATCCCGACCCCATTGATCATTTCGTGGAGCCGTGAGTTGCACGACACCGCTGCTGCGTCCCCAAACAATAACGCTCCACTGTTATTTAAAGACATTAATAACATGGCCGCCTCCAGGTCGCTTGTTAGGGAGGCGGAGGGCGCGTTTCTCAGAAAAATAAGCTGTTGTAACTTACGCCTGGGAAGCACTAACTCGGGGTTATTAGGCCCTTGAGCAAGGCACACAGGCTCAAGCGCTCCTCCCAGCCAGGACCGATCGTTTTCTCTGCGCGATGCCCCGAACAACAGCGTCAACGTCTCCCAGCAACCCGCGGCGCCCGTGTTCCGTATCTCAATCACGGGCGCGTGGGGGATGAAGCCCAAATGAGTGAGACGCCGCCAGCCATCTCCCCCCCGGAGGCGACAGACCGTTATCAGCGCCATCTTCCCTTCACGACGCTCCACTGGCTCAGGGTAATTGTCGCGGGCTCAGTAAACAAGAGAGGAGATGATACTACAGGAGTCAAGAGGAGGAGCAGGAAACTGACGACGGGGGTTTTATTCAGACGGGCTGCTGTGATTTTTGATTTGCCTTCAATGAAGTTTATGATAACACCGGAAATTTGATCACACTTTAGAGAATTCTCCCTTGAGTGCTGCTGCGGGTCTTTTACTTTCTGTTGGTGGTGTCTAACTTTGTGTTTCTGTCCCTCTGGTTTAAATATCATCAACTAAACTCTGACAAACCCTGACCACTGTTCCCAGTAAACCCTGAATGTGTTTCTCTTCTGCAGAGAGGAGGGTCGGCTCATAACTGTGGCCAGCTGAAGGTGGGTCAGGTGATCCTGGAGGTCAACGGGGTCTCCATGAGGGGCCGCGAGCACAGGGAGGCGGCGCGCATCATCGCCGAGGCCTTCAAGACCAAAGAGAGGGACTACGTGGACTTCCTGGTGACCGAGTTCAACGTGGCGCTATAGCGGCGTGGCGGCGGAGGAGAAGGAGGAGCCATCGGTGGGGAAGAGAAGGCCGCGATCCTCCGGCGCACGTTGATTTAAAAGGCACAACTCGTGACGTTAGACGTAAACAAACCACCACCTCATCTCCGAGCCCTTCTCTGTTCCCATCCAGCTCCTGAGTCGCGACGCGACGATGATCTCCACTGTGAACTTTGTTCAGGACGCTCGTCAACATGTTACCTCCCCACTGTGACACCTTATGCACTACTACGGGAAATAATGAAACCTCTACCTTTCTGACTGTGGACGGTCTCGTAGCACTCCCGCGGCCCCTCGGTTCCATTCGGTTTCTTTCCTGCGTCCGTCTCCGAGACGGCCGCACATCCCGGACTGTTCCATTCCTCTCGCTGCAAGCTTGGGTTTGTAAATGTAAAAATGTAGATACAGATGCATATATATATATATATATATAATGTACACATGAAGATACTCCTATATGAATTATAAATCTGTAACCTCTGTTGCATCAACATGTAATGATATATTTCAGAGAAGATAATTCAGGCCTTCCACGCTCACGTTCCGCAGGCGTGCTTCACGTCAGGCTGATGCTCGTATTTTATATTTATCCGGTCACGTACATCGTTTTCTGTTTCCCCTTCATCCTTTGTAGATGCAGCAACCTGCTCCAGTCATGTAGCCCTGATATCAAAGTTTTATTTAGTCTATAGCTTCTCTCCTCGCCCCAGGTCCCATCCCTGCACCAAGTTGGAAAATCCGTCCGGTTGTTTTTCTGTAATCCTGCTGACAAAAAAACCCAGCACATGAACGTGGGCGGAAACAACCTCTGGACAGAGATAACAATAAGAACAATATCCTGCGAATGGTGTGAATCTGCAGCTCGTGAATGTTGGACCTTCCCCCCAGAACTATGAGTCAGGCCTGATTTTAATGAAAGTTCAATCACACACGAGGCTGTCGTGTTCAGATTAATCCACTCTGGAGAGATTTCCCATATCGCCAGTTTGTGTGTGAGCTTTTCTCAGAGGGCGTAAACTCAGTTTCTCCCTCAGACCGGGAAACTTTAGTCCTGCTGCTCCCCGTGCTGAATAACAATTGATGATTTTATTTTGTAATTTCATAGTCTTAATTATTCCCACCCTGGGGGGAGGGGGGGGGGGGGCTCTCTGGAGCCAGCGCTCGGCGCAGCAATTACTCCTGAGCAGGAAGTAATGAGACGTTTAGAGGACGACACCAAAAGATTTCAGAGACACTCCTGCACAACATGCTCACTCCTAGAACATGTGTGTGTGTGCATATTTTATCCGTTTATAGAAAAGCAATTAGGAGATAAACAATCAGGTAGAGTGAGAGATGGAGCGAGAGACAGAGGGAAGGAGAGGAGGATGAGAGGAGTCAAGAATTAAACAGGAAGTGATTGTTGTTGTGGAGATGATTTGCTTCCTCTCAGGCGAACGTGGAGACGGTGCACGGCGAGACGCCGTCCACGTGTCGACTGCAGGTGGAGATGTGAGGATGCACTGTGTTAAGAATGTGCCTGTTAATGGGGGGGGGCACCTGGCAGTCTGAGTTCAGTGAAGACGACCAGCAGGAGACTCTGTGGGAAGCTGAAGTCACATTTCTTTTCATCTGTGTGAACTCATTTTGGTCCCATGTTCTCATTTCTGAGATTTCCTCATCACTCTCTGATTCAGTTGGACTCTTCCTGTCGTCCCGGCCGTTTTATTTGTCCTCCTTTCAGCTCAGCTGCGGCCTCCACCGGCTCGTAAGAAACATATTTGGCTCTGCAGCTCTTGTTTGTTCGTGGTGTGGAGCTGCGCAGGTCGCGTTCGGCGGCTTTACCGGAGCCTATTTACTGACTCCAGCTGCCTGATGCTGCTGGCAGCGGCGTTGATGAGGGGGCTGAGGCTCGCGCACGCACAGATGGTCTGTTCCTGCAAGAAGTGGAGCAGTGAAATGATCCTCTGCAGAGAGGCGTTCGCTCTCACTACAGGGCGAATCATTATAAAACCATTATGAGACCAATATGCCAAGGTGCATGCACACCTGGCTCTGAAATGGAGAGGCAGATGGATTTATTGCACGCTGCACCCAGAAGAAGGTGAACTCTTCACTGATCCTTCAGCAATAATGGATCTGGATGCATCCTGATCTGTTTAAGCAGATTATTGATGTGAGACTGCAGAATCTGGACGAGGGAGAGAGGCAAGATTCCAGAGCTAAATGCATCAGCTATTTCATGTGTCTTCACTCACATGCAGATAGCTGCCGGTAGCATCAGTGTTTGTCAAACGTGTGGCGGTAAATTGAAGACGCTGTCTTGCCGTGTCTCCACCAGAATGTTGGCTGTTGCCCCCAGAGGCCTCATGCACTGAGCACTTTAAAGAGGGCGCGCTAACATCTTTTTGAACCCCGATCGTCTGCTCAGGCACACAGCAAAGCAAAGTTTCAACATTTCTGATGAAAAGCTCTGCGTGTCCCAGAGATTAATGAATCATTCATAAACGAGCAAAGACAAAAGGAACAAGGAGAGAGGCTGAAGGAGAACAAGAGAATCCACCAGAGGTTCGGGGCAGATTTGAGATCAGAGGCTGGTGCAGGCAGCAAACACACGTCAGGTTCACTGTTTCAGAGTAATCACGCTGTTAAATCCCAAAACCTGCTTCTGTAACTCATATCTGAGGCGTGAGGGTCGAACCGTTAATCCTGCGGCAGGGTGTTTGGAACACGTTTGACCGTGGCCTTCGTTACCGAGTCGACAGGCTCAGCCAGTTAATATGAAAGCTCTTATTCATATATGCAAATAGTTTGTTGATTTCCATGGTTTCTTGAATACGACCATTAACATGATTAGAAAGAACTGTTTGCATATTCAGCACATGTTGCAAACAAATCAGGAAAACAAAGTGCTCACAGCGACAACAGGCGAACGGACTTAAAATTCAGGATGCAGCCGTGTGTGTGTGTGTGTGAGATGAGGGCCGACACACACAGATAGACGTGCAGGCAGACCGGAGCAGGAGTGTGTCTGAGCGGGAATACCCGGGAAGAACAGGATCATATGGGAAGAATCACAGGTTTTAACAAAACATTTCCCTGAGAATCACTGATTCAATCCCTGCGACTGCTCCAGGTGTCCATCAATGCCAAAGTTCCCATCACCAAGACACCGGCCCGTCCATGCTGCCGGTTCCCTGCCCAGGTGAGAGTGCAAAGACACCTCGGGTGCAGTGTGAAAACTCAATGACTGTGAAGTTCTTCAGGTTCAGACATTGTTCCATTCACATTTTCTGATTGAGAATCGTTAGGAATCAGACTTTCCTTGACTCCGGCTGCACAAAGACAAGCGTCCTGTGGATGTGTGTCGATGGCGGCTCGGCCCTCTTTCTCTTTCACCCGCTATTAAAGCGCCATCCAGGAGGGAGGGATGATGGAGAGAAGCAATGGAAGCTGTGGACAGTCTCATTAATCAGACGCCAACACTGAGGCGACGGCAACCGCGTCTCCAACGTGAGACTTGACGGCTCAGACATCGACTTGTCCTGCGAGTCGCACAGCAGCCACCAGCACCTGTTGACCCCATTCATGATGTTTATTTCCCTGAGTGTGCCTCTTGGTTATTAGCCTCACCACTTCAGCTCCTCTGTCCTGTTGCCTGCTCCCTCCACATTTTAATGAGTGTTGTACAATGACATGCTGTTTATACAGAAAGTGTGTTTACTTTTTCAATAAAGATACCTGCACAAAAACTGACAAGCTGTCTGCGGTTATTTCGCGGGAGGGGGATTCTTGCTGCTGGGCCGGAGAAGGGAAATCAACCTCATGCACTTGTTTCGAAATCCGATGACGGAGCCAGACCTGAAAACATCAGATCAAAAACTGAGGCTCTTTGAGCAGATATTTAATGTTGCTAATGTTTATTTTTTGGCATCATTCTGTTTCATTTCATATATAAACATCTCCTGTTCTTTCATCATTGCTGTTTTTTTCCTTTATCAGAGCAGCAATAAAAACAACTATAAAGTTAACATTTACTCTATTACAGGGATGAAAAATTTGACTCGTGCATCATCTGGTTTCCTCCCAAGTGTAAATGCTTGATTGAATAATTGAATAATAATTGAAAATTTAATGTCTGGTTGGATAAAAAGCAAAAAATATTGACTTTCTCTTTTCACGGTCCTCAGTGGTAATGGGTGCACAAAGCCCATACATTAATAGGAAATTAAAATAATGAATGGAATTCACAAGCAGATGAGGTTTGCTATTTTTTTTGTTTGTTAACGTCAGAAAAAAGCTCTTGGAGGATCCTGATGACAATGAGTCAGCTCAGCCTTTTTATTTCCCTGCTGCAGTGAACGTGCACAGGCGGCCTCCCCTGACAGATCTGCTTACGATAGCTTGACTCGGTGCCAGTGAGCCTATGAAGCTCTGACATTACGCCCTGTGAATACCAACCAGACTGCACTGGAGTTTGACATTGTGGTTCACCACCTTGCACATGACATGGCCAAAAATATGTGGACACATAAACATTACATCTATAATCTATCTATCCAGTTTTTTTTTGTGATGCCGTTATTCACCCTGAAGTTCATTAACGATGTATTATGTGACTAAAATAGTAAATAGTACACACCAGAACAATACTAATAAGAATCAATGGATACTGTTTAAAAAAAAAAACTGGTAAGTATTGATAAATACTAAATAAATATATTATATTGATAGAAAACAGATGACCACCAATTTAAAAAATGATTAAAAATACTGATTAAAAACCGAAAAACACCAATAAAACCACAACGATGTGTCATAAGTTGTGAAAGTACGCCATCTAGTGTCCACTCCTTTCACTACAACTTCGACATTTCCCGCCCCTGAGCCCCACTGTAACCAATCACAGCTCAGTCCTCGCGTTTGACAAGGTTCAGTTTTAGCCCTGGACAGTGACTGTCAGGTAACCCCGTCCTCTACATACCACTTAAATCAAACACTTCAATTTTAACTGATGTTGTTCAATGAGTATTAGAGGGTTTAGAACACATGTCGTGGATAGACTCGGTCCATTTTGTGGTTTTAAGCGAGGATTAATGCCTTCGAGACTAAACTCAGGGCGGAGACTTCTCCCTGTTGCCCGGAGTTACTATTAAATCAGTGCCTCTCACCGCCGCGCTGCCTTAATGAACCCAACTTCAGCTTTGAAGTCACTAATTAGCTCGTCTGACATTAGCAGACTAATCCTCAAACACCACACGAGCCCCGGCTGCAGTTAGCGCGCTTCCCTGCGTGTGTGTTCCGCTGTGAGTTTAGTGAAAGCGCCGCTAATGATACGGAACTTTTTTTATTATTTCAAAGTGCGGCTAGTGTTAGTTAGCTAGCGAGCTAGCTAGCAGGTAGTAGCGGCTAATTAGCGCGCAGCTGCTGCTGCTATTGTTTTTGTTGTCATTTCGGGGACGTGAGGACTTCTGGGAAAGCTCCTCGGTGGAGTGCGGGTTTGTTGTGGGGTGTGTTTCCCAGGGTGACACGGAGCCGCGTCCGTTCTCTCCTCAGTTGTTCGGTTTTCAAGGCAACCGACCCAAACTGGTGGGAACGTTCTCAGACCCCCAGAACGCTGCAGCCTGAGGTGAGTCTCTCTGCTTTATCCACAGTGTCTGCACAAGTTTGATCTGAGCAGTGCGTGCTCTGTGTGTGTGTGTTCAATCAGAAGGGTTGCCTCCATGCTGCCTGGTGGAGATCATACACTCAGAAGTGGGAGTCAGAAGTTTTTGAAACGCGTGTTGTCATTCTCTCTTTTTCTGAAAGCTTATTCTATGGGCTCCTCGGGCCGCCAGCCTAACAGGTAGAACTTGGTTTACAGCTCATGGATGAGGTTGAGCAATGTCTTTGTTTTCCTTCTGTGTCTCAGAGTGTGTTGCTGTAGTTCCTCCTCTAATCTGAAATGAGTCTTGCATCCCTGGACCTGAACAGTTTGATTCAAATGAGAAGACAAACAAAATAAATGAAGTGCAGGTCTGAAGGAGACTGGAGGCTTTAATTTAAAAGATTCAAGTGGCTCTCATTTAGAATGTCTTCTTAAGGCTGAACACCGTTCTAGACCTGTGAGGTTATTGCACAACTGTTCTGGATAATTATCATTTAAAGTAAAGTATTATGTTCTTCAATTCAACTGGAACAATGGGCCAGAAACACTGAGCTTCATCAGGTCACAGACCTTTACCTTCAGTTCATTTCATATCTCCTTCAACAAGCCACTACAGTTAGAAACTGAGTAATTTCAGCTTTGAAATTGTTTAGAGTTCCACATCCCCGTCTGTCTCCTCCGCACCGTGCTTCCTGTGTCCTCCACTCCTCCGTCTGCTCCTTCTAATGAGATTAGTGTTCACATCCTGTACTTCTAGTTTAAAGTTGATTCTTTTTTTTCTTTGTTGTTTGTCTGTTGTTCCATGAAGAACGATCGCACAGAGAGGTAATGAGTAATCCCCTCATTTAAATAGAATTGCCTATTTAAATAGGGGCGTGGGCAGGGAGGAGTTCGGTGCTCCAGCAGGTGCGTTCAATTCCAAGATGATTGGGATGTACAAAAGAAAGGTGCTTGGGTCCCGGCGTGCGCACAGTTTGATACATCTTGGCGGTTTGTGGTTCCTAGCGTTCGCCAGAGTTTAGTAGCAAGTCTTTGTACATGAGGCAGGTCACTGGGCCATGTTAGCCGCTCTGTCTGGCAGCTACACTTTGGACTCATTCTGTGACGGCGTTGGTTCACCTGAAAATGTCTTCAGAGCCTGGTATTAATTCCTGGTTCCTCCTGCTTTCTCTCCCCTCTGTTGTCTCTTCCTGTATCTCCACCTGTCCATCCTGGATGCAGCCTTACTTCAGTTGACATTCAGCGTGCGTGTGTGTGAGGAGTGGGCTCTTGCTTCATGTTCTTTATGTATAATGTTTACAGTTGGGCCTGAGCCCCCTCTGAGGGCTTTAGAGCAGCTTAATAACTCCCATCTGGCCACTGAGATAAACCCTTAGTTCCCCCGGTAATGAAAAGGCCACACGAGCTGAGCAACAGGTGAGTTGATGCTGTAGTTTATTCTTACCAACTGTTATTTAGAATTCTATCTTTGATTTCAGCCAAGTTATTTGCCATGTGCTGCTTGTCTCTTAACCCAGGTAGTGTTTCCTGTACACATCCAACCTGCGTGAGACAGAAACAGTCACCTGTAACTGAAACTGTAAGAGAAAATTATTCTATTCTAACTATCCTGCAGAAGACTTCATGAAATTTATTGTTTTACTCCTCACGCCTTGTGTGAAACAGAAGAAAAAATACAAACATAGAAATACTGATCGATATGTTTTCTACTCTGAAGTCGGCCGTTTGTCTGTTCCCCCCTCCTCTGCTTTACATGCATTGTGAGTCGTGTGTGTGTGTGTGTGTGCTGAATAAGAGACACTGAGACAGTAGACTAATCTGCTTGTGCTAATCTGGGAGGTTGATGAAAGAAGACAAGACACGGTGACTACTTCTGCTCATGAGAGTCTCAGTGGTGCTTTCTGTTATTTATAATATTACTGAATCCATGTCATTGACAAGATGTTTCTCTGACCATGTTCAGGCCTTTCACTTGTTTTACAATTAATCAAATATATACCAACTATACAGAATTTCAAAAACCAACCAATAGATCAGTTTGCGCTTAATAACACCTGTTCGACTAAAAGTACTCTGTGTGATAGTGGAGTAAAGGTTAAATCTCTGGTATTGATCATTTACTGCACCAGCAGAGATTCTGAAAGAGCACCAGTGTCAGTGTTGTGCGGTTGCCATGGTGAGCGTCTCAGCTCCAGAGGGAACTTGATGTGGCTCTGAAAGACTGAGAGTCTAAACAGAATCAGTCACGTGACTTACAGGCTTGTCTTTAATGAGGAGGACTTATGTTTTCTACGTAGTATTTTACATTTAATTAGGGAGCTTTTCATATCACTGACTGAGGGTCTGTTTGTTTAAGACACTACCATTATCTTTCTCTCCGTATTGCAGCTGAGCCGACCCTCTCTGCTCCTCAGTACTGACGGCGCTCGCTGACCTGCGGTCTCTAAACCTCTATGGTCATGACTCTAAGGATGGACCTCGAGGCAGAGCCAGGTCAGCAAGAGACGATGCGGCGGGTTCTTCTGCCTGGCTGAGACGGACACTGAGGTCTTTGACTTTGAGAGGGTCAGAGACCTTTGTCATTTGGAAGAGCTGGATTTCAAGCCACACCCACAACTCTAGCTTGGTCCTGTGGAACAGAGTCTAAAAGATTAGAGAGCCAGCATCAATCCTGAGAACTGGTCATCTTCCTGCAGCATCTGTGAGTCTGAAATGATTGTGAGCAGCCATAATTACTCTCTGGAGGAAGAAATCAAAGGAATATTCTCGAACGCTGATATCCAACATTCAGGAAATAAACACAAGTTATTTTTGACCTCGCTGTGCTTCAGAGCGGCAGTGATATAAAAATGTGTCATTCAAAAATGTAAAATCAGGATTTGTGATGAAAGGCATTTCATAGAATTCTATAAAACTATCGATCCAATTTGTATATAAAAGCATCAAAGACAAAAAAGAACATTAGGGGCTATTGTGGAAAATGTTGAACATATTTGCTTCATTCATATTTATCATTGTCAAGATGTTTTCTTTCTTTTTCTTCATGCTTTTTTAGTCTTTGCATGATGAGTAGTGTCATAATGGACCAACTCTCCGAGGAGGAGAGCGATGGGGCAGAGGAGCAGAGGAGGAGGGAACACACCAGCACATCAGGTGAGCTTGGGTTAGAGGGTTCCATTAACCAAGAAGAGACTGAGGGGATCATATTGACACAGACATGTCTCGCTCACCCTGTAGAAGCTGCTGTTACGGTCCCCCCTTCCCCGTTCCTTCTCCACTTCACTGCTGAGGAGTTAGATACTGCTCCAGGGATTGAGGAAGAAACTTTCCCTGAGATGAGCTTCATAGACGAGTCACACAGCAACTTCACAAGCCTCCACTCCAGTCCTAGTCCTCAGAGGTCTGAACAGTGGGAGGTGCAGTGTCCTGGCACAGCGTCTGTGTGTCCTGAACAACCGAGGGCAGAGACTCCTGTCCAAACCGGTCCTTCAGCCAGATCAGTGGAGTCAGATGACGAGCAGCCTTGTTGCTCACAAACAAAAACGAACCAGACACTCAAGTCCAGTCCTGAAGCTTCACATTCTGGGATTTGTTCCATCAGCACCGTCAGATCAGAGCTTATAGAATCGAGACCAAAGACAGACAGAGGGTGGAGGACACCCATGACCAAAACAGATGAAGTCAAAGAGTCCAGGTAACACGCTTGTCCCTTCCTTCCATTTTTAATCAAAGTATTTCCATGAAAATCACTAACCATCCATTTTGTTTTATTCACAGAAACACGCCTCTGACCTACCGCATTCCAGACTTCTCCAAGGTGAATCCCAAGGTCCGTCTTCCCCAAACTGTCTACAAACCCCCCGTGAGCAGGACGCCATCCCTGTCCTCCGAGTCCGCCAAAATGTACATGTCTCCTACTGACATTGTGATGGAAGTACTACTGAACGCCACTGCCACATCCCCTGCCCCAGGTGATGGGCAGAGCCCACAAGTCACTGCCCACCGGTTCAATGTGCCTCACGAGTTCAGATCCCGAAAGCAAGCCATCACGCTGCTGGAGCAGCTACAGGTACTGATGGACAATCAATCACAGATCTTGATGAAAGAAAGTAAAACATGTTTAGGGGACTGATATTTATTTAATTACAGCTAAACCATGATCAATCCCCTCTGTCTGTCATCTTTAACCAGCTCTCCACTTCCCCTCTTATATCCTCCCTCTGCCTCCCTGTTTCTGCAGGAGGAACACAACAGACTGCTGACTAAGTTCGCCGAGGCCAACAACACTATTGATCATCTGCGTCTGAAGGCAAAGGTACTGGAGTTCAGGCCATTGCATTTATCACACGTTAGTGTCGTGCAGTCAGAGTCAGTCAGGGAGGCTCTCCTGGCTCATTTCATGGCTTGTTCTTATGTTTCACGGTTCCACCAGGTGAACCTGTATTCTGAGCCTCCAAAGCCCGGCCACTTGGTGCAGGCAGGGTGGAGCCACGACGCCTCAAAGGTCATGACCCTGGAGTTTCCCCGGGTTCAGAGAGCAGAGATCAGCTCAGGTTCTGTTCAACTGGACGGACGCAGCCCTCCACTGAGTGAGTCCTCCATCTTCAGTATCCACCTCCCCACACTGCTGCTCTGATTCATGGCTCAATCATTAAAGTCTGTCACTGAACATTTTCATCAGTCTGCAAGCAAGCTGGCTTCCATCCGTCATTCAGCTGCTGCTAACGTTCTGTTGTTCTGTGAAACCTGCATCGTATAACTCTCCTCCATCTGTCACGTAAACAGACCCTGACGTGGGAGAACAGCTGGCCAGGATTCTGTACACTCAGGCTGACAGCTTGCTCAAGCAGGTGAGTCAGACGTTAACGCTGTGAAGAGGGATTAGAAACAACAATTTACAGATATTCTGTGTTTCTGTGTTTGTCATTCAGCTGCAAAACTTTGAGGATCTCCTGAAGACACAAGAGCTGAACCCTTCTGAACAGATGATGGTGAGACATCCAGTCAGTTTAAATCTGTCTTCATTTAGAAGAATCACTTTAATCTAATGAGCTCATTCTGTCCTTCAGGGTCTCTCACAGCTCAGTGATGGCTTCAAAGCTCTAGAGAGGGGCTATATAGTTGCGAGGGACGAGCACAAACTCCTGCAGCAGAGCGGAAAGGACGTCGGCCATTTTGATGACAAACGGTGAAACTCATGTCAAAGTTATAAATCCATATTTTTATTATTTGTATCGTGTGTTAAAGTGTTTGTTGGCGCCTGTCAGAGAGCTGGAGGGGCTGCTCTTCAGGTGTGAGCAACATATGGAGGAGCTGAAGGAGCAGGTGAGACGGATGCTGGAGGAACAGTCCACCTGTGAGACTCCTCCCTCTCCACCTCCTCAACCCACCCCTCCATCTGTCTACTCTGAATATGGAGAAACTATGAGTCTCCCACAGGTACCACCACCATTATTCCACCATGTGCACTATTGTTTGACCTACAGCGTTAAAACAAAACGAATTCAACCTTTGACACTTTGATTCTGTCCAGAGCCCAACTGCTCCTCTGCTGGTGGATCCAGGGAGAGCGGCGGAGGAGGAGAGGCCAGCCATTGAGGACCCTTACGATGAAGAACCTCTGAATTCTCAGTACTTCCAACCTCTTCTTGAACAAGACTTTACTATACTCAGTGATCAGTGAGTGATGAGGTTTCTGTTGTTATGTTGTTTATTCTCTTCATCACAATCCTGGAGCCTGGAAACAATTCGATTTTTTTTCCCTTTCTGTTCAGCTATGGAAGCTTCCAGGAGCTTCCCAGAACATTTGACCATGAGCTCAGAGAAGCCGCCCTCCCAGCTGGTTTAGAAAGCCACAAGCTGCCTGGTGACAGCGAGACAGAGAGACAAAGGACTGGAAACTTGGATGAACACAGGTTAGCGGTCAGAGAGGATGGTCAGGGAAGACATTTTAGAACACCATTCCAGTGAGAAATACACGCTGAATGAGGTGTTCTGTGTTGACAGGAGCTCAGAGCCCCCTGCTGGTGTCAGCACACAGCAGAGCAGCGGCTCCAGCCCATCTCAACCTGCAGCCTCCAGTCCGTCCTCCTCGCTCACAGTCGGTCAGCCCTCCAGTGGCCGCAGCGTGTCAGAGCGAGGGCATTACGACAGCAGCAGCGTGAGCAGCCTTGGAGAGACTCCTGCAGCAGAGACGAAGAACTCCAAACTCCAACCTGGAGGCAGCAGAGCTCTGTCTCAGCAGGATGGTATCATCTCTCCGGAGACGGACAGTGGGTTTTTTGGTGTTGAGAGCTGCCGTCTGACTCCTGGCCCTGGGCCTCTCCACCAGGGGGCGTCGCTGAGGTGAGGAGGTCGCCACATGCACACACACATCTACTGCTCTTTACTTGTCTATAATCCTCCTCATCAGTGAATATTATTCTGTCTAGTTGTCCAAGCGATTTGGTCCATCAGGACGGGAGCACATGGAAACCTCAGACAGTCTCAGCATCGACTCCTCTGCCCTCACTTATACCCCAACACACCGCCGCAGAGTCTGGAAGGGCCTC
This sequence comes from Pseudorhombus dupliciocellatus, assembly GCA_016785235.1. Classification (NCBI taxonomy): domain Eukaryota; kingdom Metazoa; phylum Chordata; class Actinopteri; order Pleuronectiformes; family Paralichthyidae; genus Pseudorhombus; species Pseudorhombus dupliciocellatus. The sequence continues at coordinate 52,656 of JAFBJW010000814.1, forward strand.
CCTGCTCCTCGGCCCTGAACATAAGAGTAGACGCAGACAAAGGAGACGCAACTACTCCAAACTCCCTCAGCGCTGGGTCAGTCAGACAGAAAGTACCACGACCGACAACGGAGCCAAGCCGGAGAGCGACAGCAGTGAGTCCAAGTTCTGTCCATCGTACTGAGCAATGAGCCTTTATTTTCCTGTGAGTGTTGAACCTGCTGTCCTTTTTGTCTCTGCAGCTCAACCAGTGTCTGAGGACGGATATACTGACCAGTTCACAGAATCCAGCAACTCCCTCAGTTCCACCTCAAGCTCCTCCCACTCTGAGCTGTGTCACCATGGCGATTCTCTCAGAGGATCCAGCGTAGTGAGGAAACACAAGTAAATGTTTGTCTACTTTACTCTCGATGAAGAACCATCTGTATAGTTTTATCTCAAAGTCACTTCTTCCTTTGTGCATTTTGTAGGAACGCAATTAAGACGCTGGAGGCCAAAGTCACTAGACTGGAGGAGGGAATGCATCACTTGTGGATCAGGAAAACTCCAGCTCCTGTGAAAGCAGCTGCTCCAGTTCAAGAGAATCACACTCACTTCTACACATCCACACCTATCAGGTTGGTTTCTCTCTTCCGCGTGTAGCTACAGTTTGTCTGGAATATGACCTGTGTATACACTGTCACGTCGCTTTGTTCTAACGTTGATTCCAGCTCATTGCTCAGGCCTGAGGAGCGACGCCAGAGTAACGTCAGGAGGCAAAGACGAGAAAGACGAATGGCTGATGAGGTGGAGGATTCTACACTGAGACGAGCGGCCAGGGAGACATCACCCTATGTGGACGCACGACAACCACCTGACATCTGCAAGTTTACACTTCACTTGATCTGAAAAAAATCTGTGTGTCCATCAGTGAAGTGGCCAAACTAATACATGTGTTATTTGTTTTAGTTTCAGACGCAGGCTCAGATCTGGAGCTCTGTGCACCGCAGCCTCAGCCTCGGGTTTCCAGATGCACTCAAACATTCTCTGCATCAGCAAGAAGCTGCTGCTCACAGACACACGGCGTCCAGAGCAGTGAAACACAGACCAGTAAGAACAAGTGTTCTCTTCTTCCAGAAGATATGGACAATGTGTTCACAATCGTTCACAAATATTAGGTTCCAACAGAAATGATACAAAATAATGCATTAGTGAATTCATTGAAGAAATGTTTATTTATTCTGGATTTTACTAGAAATATATATATATATATTTTGTTTAGCAGCGCCGCCTCCAACCGAGTCCATTCGAGTGTTTAACCCAGCACATGAACCCGACGGCAGAAACCATCCACTTCCTGTTCTCTGTGTCGAATGTTTGTCACACCTCAGAGGACGAGCTGCCCGAAATAAATCCTGTGCGTGTTTTAACCTATTCCCCCTAAGAGTTCATTCAAAGCCAGTCTCTTTAAAGTCCTTATTTACTGTCTTTGTCTTCCCCTTGTCCCATCAGGTCCAGCTGGTGGCAGCAGGGGGTCCACCTCCTCCTCTACCTCCTCCTCCTCCTCCTCCTCCTCCTGTCACCGCTCTCACAGTCGATGTCTTCAGGAGAACAGAGGCACTATGACAGGTTTGATTCTGTTCAGACAGAATAAGAATTTATATTCGTTGCTGAGCTCGTCAGAGAAATTATTTCAGTTCAGAATTAAGTTGAATAATCTAAAGTCTTAACGGAGCCTCTGACCTGCTGTGACTCTCAGACTCTCACAGAGACTCCGCCCCACGCACGAGCTGCCAATCAGCCGAGTCCCCGGACAGAGCGGCGAGGAAAGGAGACAACGCAGCTCCTCCTACGCCACTGCCACCGAAGTGCATGCTGGTTGGCCTGCCTCTTTTGTAAGTAACACAAGGTCACAGTTACTATGGAAGTACATGCACGTATTTCTTAATCACAGCCTGTCACAGTAGCCTTACTCGTCCATTGGGAGTCAAGACGTTTTCATTTCCTGTTGGTTCGAAAAGGAAAATATAGTTTGTTTTTCAAGTTTGTGTTTTTCACCCAAACTTCCACTAAAGTAGTTTTCCACCTCTCTTCCAGTGTGTCCTCACAGCCCATCCACAGGTCTCCTCGCAACAGCACAGGCACACCCTCAGGGGTCAGAGGTCACAAGGAGGCTAGGAGGCGGGTGAGACGCTCCAGGCTTGCTGAGGTGCACAGCTCCCTGGACGACTCTCTGGACAGAGCCATCAGAATCGCTCAGGACATGAACCAGACCACCAAACACATGGCTGGCTCTCTGGCCTCAGGGCTGCAATTTCAGAAGCAGCTGACTCAGTTCTGCAGACGCAGAGCGACAGTGACTCACTGAGACCGATTCAGAAGCACGAGCGGACTAAAGGATTCAGTGAGTCCGAATCAAGAATCTTTCTCTTTAGTTTGAACCTTTTGAGGGAATAATTTATTTAATCATTTCCTTCAGAACTGGTGCTGGCATATGTACACTGTGATTTTCTATAGTGAGGCAGAACTGTAGATCGGTCTGACATGATTGTCATGATGTTGTTTTATATTTAATGAGCATGTGACCATTCATTTCTATTCAGGCTTGTAAATAGTGAACTTCACATTCCATCGCTGCTCTGAAGAGAATATACAGAGACACGATTAAGAATAATTATATTTGGTTTAAATGTGCCAGATGTTTGGTTTTTTTTTAGTGTTTGTTACATTTTAATGTTTTCTCACTTTTGTATTAAACATTTTCAAATATTTTTGCAGGAGATTTTATTTTTCAATCTCCCAAATGAGGAAAAGTAAAAAGAAAATGAACACAAAACACAATGTATGAGATTTCTCTTTTTTGGGGGGGTAGTGAAAGGTCAAATCCCCAGTGTCTGGTAACTGGTTACCAGGACTCTGCACCCTCTTTCCTTCTCTCTCCTGCTTTCTGTTCCTGTCTTCACCTCCCACAGGAACACACTTTGAACTGATACGTGTCAGTAGCTTTGAATTCTGGCTTTGATCTCAGATTTAGTTCATCTTCATCAGTGGTTATTTGGAATGAATGCTTAGATCAGACAGAACAAAGGCGCCTTAGATGACCGACATCGTCAAAGGAGCCTTCCTCCTGGATAAGTTCGATCACAACTCAGGCTTGCTCCTGTGGAGCAAGGTCTCAGTCCTCGGCGTCAGAGATTACAGACGCAGAATATTCTTCGTCGTCTTTATTCCGAGTTCCAATGTAAGTATGAAATGATTGCGTTTTCTGACACTGGTTTAATAAAAAAATCACGTTCATATCAATCCTTTAAAGTATAATCTCTTCTGTGTTTCACAGAACGATGATTCAGACTTGCCACACCTCAGACTTCTCTCAGGCAAAGCCTGAGGTCCGCCTGGATTACAAGCCCCCCCTGAAGAAGCCGTACCACAGCCAGAAGTCCCTGTCAAAGCAGTTCAGTATGTTGAACATGTCTCCTGCCGAAATTGTGAGGGAAGTGCTGCTGAATTCTTGTGCCAGATCCCTGGACCCATCTGACAAGAAGAGCCGTCAAATCAACGGCCACACTTTCAAACTGCGACTGCATGCCATCTCGCTGGTCGAGCAGCTGCAGGTACTGATCCCCAGATAATATTTATTCTGCAGAGATTTTAAAGAAGGATAAAGTCGTGCACAGGGTCCCCACAAACTTTTCTCATATCCTCCCTTTCCCTCTGGCTGCAGGAGGACCACACCCGACTGCTGGTTAAATACGCTGAGGCCAACAACACCATTGACAATCTGCGTCTGAAGGTAAATGAAATCAGGGCCAGTCCAGGGATTTAAAGAAAGCAGCATGTCACTCATGTGTAGTTATGTTGAATCATGAAAAGAGATGATGTAATACAATTATTGGCACTTTCATTCAAAAAGGTACAGCAATAGTGAAGACCTTTTAGTTTTGATCTATCTGAATTTAATCTACAGATCTATTTATAAATAGTTTGAGTTCTGTAGGTTAGGTTCGCTTTTAATTCTACTTGATGTCGGTCATGTGCAGTTTGTTTAGGTGACTGCGAATGTTTCACAGTTCCACCAGGTGAACCTGTATTCTGAGCCTCCAAAGCCCGGCCACTCGGTGAGGTCAAGATGTCACCACGGCGCCTCAAAGGTCATGACCCTGGACTTTCCCCGAGCTCAGAGAGCAAAGATCAACTCAGGTTCTGTTTATCTAAACAGACCCCGCCCTCCGAGTGAGTTCTCCATCTTCAGCATCCGACTCCCCACACTGCTGCTCTGTCATTAAACTTGGCTAACGTTCTGTCACGTGAACAGGCCCTGATGTGGGAGAGCAGCTGGCCAGGATCCTCGACACTCAGGCTGATGGCTTCCTCAAGCAGGTGAGTCAGACGTTGGTGTACTACACGGGATTACAAAGAACAATTTACAGATATTCTGTGTTTCTGTGTTTGTCATTCAGTTGCAAAAGTTTGAGGATCTCCTGAAGACACAAGAGCTGAACCCTTCTGAACAGATGATGGTGAGACATCCAGTCAGTTTAAATCTGTCTTCATTTAGAAGAATCACTTTAATCTAATGAGCTCATTCTGTCCTTCAGGGTCTCTCACAGCTCAGTGATGGCTTCAAAGCTCTAGAGAGGGGCTATATCTTTGCGAGGGACGAGCACAAACTCCTGCAGCAGAGCGGAAAGGACGTCGGCCACTTCGACCATGGCCGGTCAGACACATGTCCAAGATATAAATCCATATTTTTATCATTTGTGTCGTGTGTTAACGTGTTTGTGTTGGCGTCTGTCAGAGAGCTGGAGGGGCTGCTCTTCAGGTGTGAGCAACATATGGAGGAGCTGAAGGAGCAGGTGGGACAGATGCTGGAGGAACAGTCCACCTGTGAGACTCCTCCTTCTTCACCTCCTCACAGCAGTGAGACTCCTCCCTCTTCGCCTTCTCGGACCAGCCCCCCATCTAGCTCCGAATGGGGAGACAGTTCGACTCATGTAAACTGCGTTTTGGTACTCGTTTGTAAATGCAGCTCACTGATCATCCTGCTGTGGCATCACATCATTTGACCTTTGACTCCTTGCAGAGCCCAACTGCTCCTCTGTTGGTGGATCCAGGGAGAGCGACAGAGGAGGAGAACCCAGCCAGTGAAGGGAGTGAGGAACCTATGGATTCTCTGACTGAAGAACACCACCATGTCGAACAAATCTCTCAGTGAGTCATGACGTTTCTGTTTTGAAGACGCTGCTCCAGAGAAGAACGCGTTCACACAAACTGAACAAGGTTTTCTGTGTAAACAGGAAGTCAGACGCACACTGCCGGGAACTTCCTGTCAGGCAGCAGAGTGACGAGCCAGAGGGGGACAGTGGGATCAGCTCAGAGACCTGCAGCCTGACCTCTACGGCTGAGCCTGCTCCTCTCTACCCGATGGCGTCATGGAGGTGAAGCTCTCTTCACTTCTGTTTTTCATGTTTTTCTGTATTTTTGTCATGAATATTCCTTCTTGTTGTCAAAGTGGTTTAGTCCATCAGCACAGGGATGCAGCACGGTCCCTTCCGTCCTCACTGACACGCCGAGCGGCTTCGCAACCCTTCAGCCCCAAACTGACCAGTTGGTTGAACCGCAAGTAAGTGTGTGTGTGTTTTTAAACCACATAATCTGTGAATAATATAAAATAAAATATGCTGCTTGTGCATTTTGGATTTGCTTCCCACTCTTTGCTCAGGCATGAGGAGAGACGTCAGAATAACATCAGCAGCGGAGGAAGAGAAAGAGGAGTGATCGATGAGGTGGACAAGTGTTCACTGAGACGAACGGCCAGAGAGAGAGCGCCCTCTGTGGACGGACAATTGTGGGACACCAGCAGGTTTATACTTATTTAGTTCATCCTCCTCTGAGCTTGTCTCTTGAATTATTTCAGTTTGCAGTGGAATCATGTAAAGTTGTAACGGGGCCTCTGTCCTGCTGTGACCCGCAGACTCCCACATAGACTCCGCATCAGACAAGTCATGGGACAGAGCAGCAAAGAGGAGAGGAAACAGCACAGCTCCTCCTCGACGTTACTCAGCCGACGAACGAGCCACGATGACTCGCTGAGCGAATAAAAATCAACAACAGGTATCTAAAATCAACTTCTTCTCTTTGGTTTAGACAGAATTAGTTGAGGCTTCTTTGTTTTTAAAATCATTTAAAGCTCCAACATGAATTTATTATGTCAGACATGTTCACTTCAGAAAAGTTAATGATGTCTTCTTAACTCTACAAAATTGATTTTCAGACATGAGTTTGTTGTTTAGACGTTCGTCCGTCCAGCTTCTTTTTCCTGTGAGGGTGATGTCTAGTCTCTTTAAATTTGGTCCAAATGTTCAGTTGGACTCAAAGAATTCATTTGATTTTGGTCATCAAACCACTGCTGTTAATCAAAACACGATCCCAGTCTTCAATATAATGGAAGCCAATTTATTAGACAGCCGTAGTACACACTAGGTACACATGGAAGTATTGTTTGTGCTTCAACACTTGCAAACAAACAATCCAAATAAGTTAAAACAGTTTCAGGACGGACTAGTGTTTCATTTAATGTTTTCTTCCTCTGAAAACCAACTGAAGTAACAAAGTAAAGCCTCAACAACAGCAGATCAAAGGAAACCAACACAAAATCAAGCGCTTGCATCACAGGAAACGCAGTAGTGCAATATACAAGTTTGTTTGGCCGGAGGGGAAAAAAGGGGGGAAAAGTTCAAAGTTCAGTCGTTATGTTTCATCTTTTTAAAGCCATTCATCACTGAGGGGTTTTAACATTGCACCGGGAGGAAAAGAAAAATATAGATAGGCTCATTTTCCCAGCTGACCACTAACAGCTACAGCTACAACGTCACAAACACGGCGGCTTCACGTCGGCATTTTCAAAAAGGAAAAAGGAAATCACTATTTCACAGTCAGAAAAATCACCAGTCAACAGTGAGACGCTAAAACAGCAACATATGGCAAATACACAACACGACTCAGTGCATGGCCCAACATCGTTACGAACCAATGATAAGACTTAATCTGACAGGATACAATACTGAAATACAACTGGCCCTTTTAACAGTATTCTTTATATAACAGCAAGCAATGGCCCTTACACATTAAAACATGAAGTTTCTCCGGAGAAAGGAAAGAAGTGGAGGGGGAATATTTCACAGTCTCTGCAGCCGGAGGAGGGATGAGTCTTTTTTTTTTTTTCTTGTCTTTTCTCCATCTGCTCCACAGAGTTTTAAACCAAACTTTGTTCTGAGAATCAAACACACACCAGACTTCACACCAGAAATTTCACTGGTTGCTTGAGCCCGGAATTTCTTTACATTTGGTTCAAACATTTTAATCAGGCACGTCAAGGGTCAAGATCGCTGAATTGTGATTTGATGATGTCTTAATTGATTGTGGTCGGAGATCAAAGTCCAGACATGTTTTCTCTATGTTTTATGTTTATTTCCAGGAACCTGGTGAGTAGCGGGTTTGAAAAGTTTCAGTAATTGTGTCTCATTCTCAGAACAAAGTTTTCGGTGGAGGATTCTCGAATCTTTGGGAAAAAGCTGAACTCTGCAGCTTCAGAACATCCACACAAACACATGGACGGTCCACACAAGTCCAAGCATGCTACTGGATATGCACATCTCACATGAGCGAGGCAGGGCTCCTCCGGGATGAAATATATGTATTTTATATATATTTATATTGCATGTCGACTGATATGATATTTGTGTTTTTACAACATCGACCTCCTGATCGTCGCATCCCTCCTCCACCTGCTTCTGATCAAAGTCGAGGAGAAATCCAAAGGAAAGAACCAGAGAGAACGTCCACCTCTTCCACATTCTAGCTATCATCGCACATTTTATTACATTTGGTACTTTCCGTTTCAAATGGCCTTCTCCTCTGATAGTTAAACCTTTTTAAATAAGTCTATTTAGTTGCATCCATTGTAAAACATGAGAATACTTGCAATGATTTCATTTCTTTGAAACAACATATATATTTTTTTAATCATCTAAGATGTCATTTTTTTGTTTTTCTTCTGTTCAAGCAAGATGCATACACAGTTAATGGATCAGGTCGGGGGGCGTTGTGGGTGAGAGAGAGAGATAGAGATGTGATTGGAAGATTTTTTTAGCTCGTCACTTCCTCGTCTGGTTTGTTCATGGCCTTGAGCTGCTCCAGGAGGCTGGTGGGGGTGAAGATGTGGGTTGAGCCTGGAGACGTGCACGCAAAAGACACAAACACACACAAAGAGCATCAGATCTGCACGTTTGTAAAGTAACCGCTGGATAAAATGTGTTTTCAGCTCTTGCTATGGAAGCCTGCCGTGACTGTCGATTCAGATTCATCCAAACAGCTTGCCACAATTTCTAACTTGAATTTTGGACAAAATTTCAGCTTGTTTCAAACGTTAGAGAAACTTAATCTGATCTGAAACACTAGAAATCCCCCCAAACTAGAGATAGAAATCTCATATGTCCAAATTTGGGGGTTTTCTTTTGATTTAATTTCTCCAATTCTCTCTGCATATCTTTTTAATTTTGAACTTCTACCACTCTAGAGCTGCTACTCATGACGCGGAGCTAAATCATGCAGCCGAACACTATGGAAGCACACAGATCAGTGATGGCACCAAACGTCTGACATGACTCTGTGAGCTGGAGAAGCAAGGCGGGGCTAGTGGAGAGCCTGCGACAGAAAACCAAAACCTGTCTACGCAGCGCAGCCAATCAGGTGCGAGAAGAACTGTGCATGTGGCCGTGTTAGGCCTGTGATTTGAAGAGCATGCAGGAAGCTGAGAGACACATCAAGGAAACTATAAAAAGAAAACATAAGAAACAGCAAACAGAGACGGAAGCAGATCTTCTCTAACGAGTCATGAAATCCTAAACCGGAGAGTTAGTTCTGTCGTCTGCTGTCAGGATGGATGAAGATGTGAAACTGGGAAACCTCAATCAGACAATAATGATGAGCTTGTGACAGCTGAAGACACATTTCACACATCGTAAAACTTGAAAGGTGCTGATCAGAGTAAACCAAACATTCTTGCCAATTTTGATTTGTGATGTGATTCCCAGAGGGAAAGGGGTTGATTCAGTTCTCAGTGTTTGATTTACTCCTCACACCTGTTCAACGTCAACAGTTTGTTTTTCCTCTGTCGGCTTGTTTCTGTAGCAAAGCTGCATGTTTCTTCCAGTTTGGGCTGATTTGTTTCAAACACATTCGCCTTCGACGAGGACAGGAGAGAAAGAGGTGAGCCCATTTAGCGTCAGGTCATGGGTGGGAGGGGTTTTAGTGTGGGTCACGGAGGTCAGTGTCGGACTGGCCTCACCTGCTTCTCTGCTATTCCCCCAAACACACAGCTTCGTGGGCCGTTCAGCCCCAGAAACACAACGCCGTCAACGCCACTGAGGTTCAGACCAAAACAGCATATCAAAAACAAAGTTGTTTTAGTAAGTGACGGCCATTTTGCTCAGGAAGTGCTGAATGTGGCAGTATGTGGGGGAGGGGTCATACTGCTTATGGTGTGCTTGAAAGAGGAGCCATCAGTCTGGTTTGAGAACGATATCGCTTTAGCAGACTGGTCGGGAATGAGATGGATGCTCAGGACGACAGGATTTTGTCGTTAAATGGCAACGTTTGCAGATAAGGAGACAATGAGGTGGTCATGGGAGGTAGAAACAAGTCTTAGAGGACGCTGTCACTAACGAATGTGATTCCTGGGATATTCCAGAGAGGGTTGTAAGAGAAACTTATGAACCAAAAGTAAAGACAAACTTCTTCTCAAATGAATGAGCTTGTTTATAACTTTTAAATATTTAATTTTACAGGTGTAATTATATTTTAATTAAACTTTTAAACGAAATTGATGAAAACATCATAGGTTAGCATGTCTTATGCTGAAAATGTTGTTTGTTTGGAAATGCCCCCCCAAAAAATCATCTCAAAAATTGACAAAAAAGTCATAGGTTAGCATGTTGTTTTTTTTCAAAAAATAAAAAAAAAATTTGCCCAGAAATCATAGGTTAGCATGTCTTATGCTGAAAATGTTGTTTGTTTGTTACAAAAACATCTCAAAAATCGATGAACTCTATTCACATATTTTCATCACATTTTCATTGATTTTTGGGCAAAATATTTTATTAATTTTTTTTAAAAACGACATAGTAATTTATGACTTTTTTGTTGATTTTTGAGATTTTTTTTTTAAAAAACAACATTTTTAGTCAATTTGAGATGAATTTTTTTTGTGAACAAACAACATTTTCAGCATAAGACATGCTAACCTATGATGTTTCCTGATCGATTTCTGGGCAAAAAAAAAAAATTAAAAAAATTTTTTGGAGAAAAATGACATACTAACCCAGGGGTCTCAAACTCAATTTACCTGGGGTTGCTGGAGGCATAGTCTGGGTGAGGCTGGGCCGTCCTCAGGTTTTCCACAAGAAAAGTTATGATAAAAACATTCCAATGTTCTTAAATATCTTTTTTAACACAAAATATGAAGAAAAAAATAAATATACAAATGAAGAATTTTAGTTCAGCCATTACTCGTTTTCTAATAGTGTAGGCAGTTCTTCCGGTAGCGCCGCATATTATCATTATATGGTGGGGCCACACTGACAGTATAAATTTGTACTGCGGCGGTGTCACAGTCCTACTCTCCTGCTAACTTCCCCCTCAGCGTATTTCCAGCGTGCTTGGCTCCCACCTGGAAGACCCGGGTTCAATTCCAGCTCTGCCCACCCTTGTCTTTGTGAGTTTGAATGTTGACAATACAGACTGTGAAGCTGAGAGATCAAGTGCTGTTTCGTTTTGTGCTGCAATTGGGTCCTTGATCCACCCGTTACAGGCGGGGGCCGCATTTGGGCCGCCAGTCTGAGACCCCTGCTCGAAACCTACAAACAACTTTAAACCCTGCACTGACTCTTTGAATTAAAGGCTGGATTAGTCAGTGGCAGAGCACTAGACTTGTGATCCCAGAGGGTTGGCGGGTTAAAATCCAAGTTGTGGATGGTCGGTTGGTTAGGATTTTTACTGCTAGATCTATGGTTGGCGTTAGGGTTGGGTGAGGATGAGAAGACGAATTGAACCCAGAACAGGAGCGGCTGGATAGCTCAGTGGTAGAGCACTCGTCCTGGAGATCTCAGGTTGGCCGGTTCGAATCCCAGTTGTGGCTTGACGGTTGGTTAAGGTTTTTACTGCAAGATCTAAGGTTGGCGTTAGGGTTGGGTGAGGGTGAGGATGAGGAGAGGAATTTCACCAAGAACGAAAGTGGGCAAGTGGCTCAGTGGTAGAGCACTCGGCATATGGAGCCGAGGTTGGCCGGTTCAAATCCCGCTTGTGGATGGTTGGCTGGGGTGTACGCTATGACTTTTTGTCGATTTTTGAGATGATTTTTTTTTTTTGCGAACAAACATTTCCAGCATAAGACATGGTCAACTAAGATGTTTCCATGGATTTCTAGGCAAAAAAAATGTTTGTTTTTTTTTGAAAAAACGACATACTAACCTATGACTTTTTCGTCAATTTTTGAGATGATTGGTTTTGCGAAAAAACAACATTTTCAGCATTAGACACGCTACCCTATGATGTTTTCATCGATTTCTGGGCAAAAAAAAAAAAATATTTTTTTTTAAAAACGACATACATATTTTTCACATGTAATTTTTTGGGCCGAAAACACATTTTCTGCAACACTCATGCTAATATATGCCCTTTGCATTGATTTCCAGGCCAAAAAAAAAATATATATATATTTTTGAAAAAAACGACATACTAACCTATGACTTTTTTGTCGATTTTTGGCATGGCGTGGGTTGGTCAAGTCCCCCTAGAGCAGGGGTCTCAGACTCCTGGCCCGCGGGCCAAATTCGGCCCGCCGGACCCTAGTTTGCGGCCCCCGCCTGTAACGGTGGATGAAGGACCCAATTGCAGCACAAAATGATAGACGATTGATCTCTCAGCTTCACAGTCCGTACTGTCAACATTCACGCTCACGAAGACAAGGGTGGGCAGAGAGGGTTGGGGTTTAAAGTTGTTGTTAGGGTTAGAGCTAGGGTCCATGCAGGGTATAAAGGTGTTTGTGTTAGGGTTGGGGCTAGGGTTAGGGTTTAAAGTTGTTGTTAGGGTAAGAGCGAGAGTCAGAGCAGGGTTTAAAGTTGTTTATAGGGTTAGAGCTAGGGTCCATGCAGGGTATAAAGGGGTTTTTGTCAGGGTTTGGGCCTAGAGTTAGGATAACTTTGATCTAGCAGTATAAACCCTAACCCCAACCCTAGCCCTAAAACTAATCCTATGGACAATGGGAAGAGGAATTGAGCCTTGAACTAGTGTGGCTGGATAGCCCAGTGGTAGAGCACTAAACTTGTGATTTCAGGTTGGTGGGTTCAAATCCAAGTTGTTGGTTATTGGTTGGTTAGAGTTAGGATTTCTACTGCTAGATCTAAGGATGGAGATAGGGTTGTGTGAGGATGAGAAGACCAATTGAACATGGTATGAGAGTGTCTGGATAGCCCAGTGGTAGAGCACTAGGTCTGGGGATCCCAGGTTGTGTGAGCACACCGCGCTCACTCTACGTGTTTGTCTTAAGTTGGGTCGGGCGTTGTGGGTTGGTTGAGGCCCCCTAGAGGCGTTGTCTGAGAGGTTGGGTCGGGCGTTGTGGGTATGGTGTCATGGGTTGGTTGAGGCCCCCTAGAGGCGTTGTCTGAGAGGTTGGGTCGGGCGTTGTGGGTATGGTGTCATGGGTTGAGGCCCCCTAGTGGTAGGTGCGTGACACAAGAGGTAGGCGCGCTGGGGTGTGCCCCCTAGAGGTAGGTGCGTGACACAAGAGGTAGGCCCGCTGGGGTGTGCCCCCTAGAGGTAGGTGCGTGACACAAGAGGTAGGCCCGCTGGGGTGTGCCCCCTAGAGGTAGGTGCGTGACACAAGAGGGAGGTGCTCTAGGGGTGTGCCCCCCCCCAGAAGCACCGAGTGGTGCTTGTCTTAAACCTTTTGCCTCAACCTAATATGCAAAAGGTTAATGACACAAGCTCCTCACGGGCACAGTGTGCTCACTCTAGGTGTTTGTCTTTAGTTTGATGCCGCATCACCCACCCCCCAGAGCCAGCACGCACAGGTGTGCCCCCTAGAGGTAGCTGCGTGACACAAGCGGTAGGTGCAAAGAGTCAGCACGCAAGAGGTGGGTGCGCTGGGGTGTGCCCCCCCCCCCCCCCCCCCCCCCCCCCCCCCCCCCCCCCCCCCAAATGTTAGCGTGGAATAGAAGTCCCTAGAGTCAGCACGCTACGCGAAACTCTTTCTAACATGAAGAACCCTCAGTATGAGACCACTAGAAAACAGACCATCGATAAGTAAACGTTTACTTTGAAACTAGAAACTTTTGAATCTATTTAACATGTTTTTGTTTTTTATTTACATAAAGATATTTTTCAATTTAGCTAATTTCAATTAATTTGCTTGTTTTTGTGTTTGTAGTTGTTGTAAAACTTTTGTTTTACCCTAACCCTAACCCTAACCCTAACCCTGAAACTTCAATTTAAATATGCTACTTTATAAGATTGGAATGTTTATATCAGAGCTTTTCTTGTGGAAAACCTGAGGCGGCCCAGCCTCACCCAGACTCTGCTTCCAGCAGCCCCCAGGTAAATTGAGTTTGAGGCCCCTGCTTTAGACCCAGTGCATGTATTCAGCCTCGCTCTCAATTAGCTTAAACTGAAGGATCATCATTTCTGGGTGTTTTGACTGAGATCCACTCATAAACACCCAGCCCCTATTTTCTTTAAAGATGCACACACACTTAAATGTTTGTTGCATCATGATTATCTGTTCTACATAAACAGTCTAAAAGTCTTTTGGTAAAAAAATGATATTTCGTTGACTTTCTATTTGAAAAGCTAGCTAATAAAAATATTTTATTTGTCTAAAACAGGGGTCTCAAACTCAATTTACCTGGGGGCCGCTGGAGGCCGCTGGAGGCAGAGACTGGGTGAGGCTGGGCCGCCTCAGGTTTTCCACAAGAAAAGCTCTGATAAAAACATTCCAATGTTCCAATGAAAAAATAAATATACAAATTAAGAATTTTAGTTCAACCATTACTCGTTTTCTAATAGTCAAGGCAGTTCTTCCGGTAGCGCCGCATATTATCATTATATGGAGGGGCAGTATAAATTTGTACTGCGGTGGTGTCGCAGTCCTGCTCTCCTGCTACCCTCCCCCTCAGCGTATTTCCAGCGTGCTTGGCTCCCACCTGGAAGACCCGGGTTCGATTCCAAGCTCCGTGTATGAGAGTATCTGGATAGCTCAGTGGTAGAGCACTAGGCCTGGGGATCCCAGGTTCGCCGGTTCGAATCCCGGTTGTGGCATGTCGGTTAGTTTGAATTTTTACTGCTCGATCTAAGGTAGGCGTTAGGGTTGTGTGACAATGAGGAGACGAATTTCACCAAGCACAAGAGCGGGCAAGTGGCTCAGTGGTAGAGCGCTCGGCATGTGGAGCCGAAGTTGGCCGGTTCGAATGTAGCGTAGTGTCAGGATTTTTACTGCTCGATCTAAGGTTAGGGTTGTGTGACAATGAGGAGACGAATTTCACCAAGAACAAGAGCGGGCAAGTGGCTCAGTGGTAGAGCGCTCGGCATTTGGAGCCGAAGTTGGCCGGTTCGAATCCCGCTTGCGACTTAGTGTCAGGATTTTTACTGCTAGATTCTAAGGTAGGCGTTAGGGTTGTGTGACAAT